>JAVSCE010006227.1:0-206648 GCA_032199065.1 Smutsia gigantea
ACTGGCCTGGCTGTGGACTCCACCCCCTGCTCAAACAGGAGCTTATCACCCAGGACAGAGCTGTGGGTGTGGTGACCAGCCCCCACACCCCCGCCCCCGGCACAGGGCAGAGGCCCGCACAGCCTTCGCAAGAGCAGCCAGGCAGTTGGGGGGCTCCCTGCTGTCTGAACGGGCGGTGGGACCCGAACCCACAGAGGAGACCTCCCACTGGTGGCAGCATGGCTTTCCTGCCTGCCCACCATGCCCAGCAGTGGGGGCTGGATGCCAAGGGGCCCGGTCTGCCCAAGAGCACCAGGCAGCTGGGGACAAAGGGCAGTGCAGGAGGAGGGGCATCTGTGGGGCCCCAGGATTGGGGAGGGCCGCACACAGAGACTTGGGGACTCACCAGGCACAGGGCTTCAGGCTCCGGGCTCCAGTGGGGCAGGCCCCAGCCTCTCAGAGGCCGCATGGCCCCCCTCAGCACCCCTCATTCCTCGGCCCCAGGTGTCCCAGCCCCACTGCAAGCAGGACCATCTTCAGCACTTGACCAGGCAACTAGCTGGTGTGGAAAGTGAAAGAAAAAGAGAAACTGCATTGTCAGGCAGTTATCTGAGGCCAGGAGGTATTTCAGCTCCTCCCCTAAGACTTGTTCTGGGGCAACTGCCAGGCTGGAGGGAGTGCAGGCTGTGTGCATGGGCGGCGAGGGGTCAGCCGGTGTCAGGCCAGGCCAGACAGGGCAGGGGTGGCTCTGCAGTGGGGGAGCCCCCGGCACAGCCCAGGGACAGTTCCTCGCCTTGCTGCCTGAGCCCCAAGTCTGGCTAAGCAGGCTCTCTGGGCCACTCTCCCCACCTTCAGCAGCCCCTTTGGGTTTCCCGTGGTGGGGCTGCACCCAAAGTGTGTCTACACTTCCTGACGCTGAGGCCACCGCGGAAGCCCCCCAGCTTCTACAGAAACAGGGTGACTGTCCCCTCCAAACGGCTCTGCAGAAAGTGACCCTCCAGACCAGACCACAGAGGCGAGGAGACCCCTGAGGCCCCCATGGGGCTGAGTGAGAGGCACGCTGCACCTCCCCTGAGCACCCAGAGGGGCTCCCAGGGGGTCCACACCTGCGCCTGTCCCTGGGCGGGGCAGGGCTGGGCGATCCTTGCTCCCATTTCTTAGATGGGGAAACAGGGGCTCAGGAAGACAGGCCCTGCCCTAGGTCTCTGTTCAGCCAGACCCCATCTTCCTGTCCAGAGGGAGCTCTCCCCACCCAGGCTTCCCAGCACGCCTGCCACCCCCAGAGCTGGTGTAGGACGGCCACATACCTGGGCCCTAAGAGGCAGGCTCCGGGGCTCATGTAAGTTAGCCTGCGCACCCCCGGGGCCCCGAGTGGCGAGTAGCGAGGGAGTTAGTTCCCATGAGCCCCTGGCTTCCACATCACATTGAAGCCCTAGCTCATGTGATGGGCACACCACCCCGTGATTGCTTCTGTGAGGTTGCAAAATCAGTTAAGTGTTTCTCCCCTCTCATCAGACCCATCACAACCTGCTGTGTGTGTCCAGCTCACCAGGCCCTGCCACTCCCCATCAGTGGGTGTCGGGGAGGGAACCGGACGGGGTGAAGTCACGGGGTTTGGGTTGAGGCTGACCCCCATCTTCTCTGGCCTAAGCTCCCCAGTGCTCAGACACAGGGTCCCCTCCTGCCACCATCCTCCAGACAACCAGCCCAGCTCCCTGACCTCCATGCTCCGAGGCAGGGTTGGAGTCAGGTGGGACCCAGGGGCTCAGAAGCCCCATGGACCCCCATCTGTGCAGGCTCCTGTCCCCACCCCGAGGCCTGCTGGAGGGAACCCCTACCCTCTGTTGAGAGGTACACACACAGCCCACTGCCTGTTGGCTACCAGGTTTTCCAGTGAAGAAGCGGCACCCCCTCTCCACACTCTGCTCTGCCCTGTGGAGCCCTGAGGAGTGCTCTAGAAACCCCAGCAGCACACAAGGGCCACTCAGGGGCCCAGGGCAGGGCTTGAGGGCACCGGATGCCCGCTGCTTCCTGCCACGCCCCCACTCCACCACTGACCTCCCAGATCCTGCATGCCCCTCAGGATGGGGGTGTCGGTGTCCAGCCCAGTGCCAGGCCTCCAGGGAGCAAGGGATGGCCCAGATCCCGTCTGCGCCGGCTCCTGACCAAGGCTGCCTCTGCCAGGAAGCTCACTCTGATGCCAAACGTAGGGGTGGTGCCGCTTCCTCCCCTCCCCCTCCCCTCCCCCTCCGCCCTTCCCCTCCTGCTCCCTCAGGGACCCTGTCTCACTGGTTTCTGTCCCCTCACTCCTGTCACATAAACCCTGGCAGCAGGGGGGTTTGTGTGTTGGAGCAGGAAGACAGAGGGGCTCCAGCTCTCAGCACCAGCCATTCGCCCACCCACTCACTCATCACCAGCTTTGTGGCGACAGGCCCGGTTCGGGGCACCTGCAGGAGGAGGCCGCAGCTGGAACTTCCCCACCAACCTGATGGCCCAGCCGTGGGTGTCGAGCTCTTCTGCTTCAGCCCAGAGCCCCCAGGATCAGCAGGGAGGGCAGGATGGGGGTGTGCCTCTGGAAAGCCCCGTCCATGTCTGAGACTCCATGGGGCTCCCACACCCTGACTTACTTGGGTGAAGATGGAGCCCCCCATCTATGGCCTCTCCTTCCAGAGTCCCCTGTGCCTGGGACCCCAGGGACTCCCTTCCCTTCCCCAGTGTTGCCAGGGCCTGTGACCAGAGATCGATGAGGCCCTCCCAGTGCCCGCACCCTGAGGGCCTAGGGGAGGGCCAGGCAGGGGCTTCAGAGGGTATTCTGTGCTTGCCCCTTGCCCCAGTGCAGATGGGGAAACTGAGGCAGCCCTGGGTCAGGATCACAGACCTTAGCATGGAGGCAGGGCTCTCCCCCACGCCTGCCCTGCCACAACTGGAGGAGCCCCAGGACAGCAGGCCTGCCCCAGACTCCAGGCCCCACCAAGCAGCCATTCTGACTGAGATCCTCTCCCCAGGGTCTGCCGCCCCCTGCATCCCCTCACCCAGACCTCCTGGTCAACACACCGCCAGATGGAGTCTCTGGGAATCCCCTGATCACATTTCCCCTTTCTTCTTAAGGGACATTTCTGGGGTCACGAGGGTGGGAGAGGGATGGAGAGAGCCACAGTGCTCCCGGCTGACCCATGGGGGTTGGGAGGCACCACCCCAGAGGCTCCCCCCTCCTCTGCATTCCAGCCAGCTTCAGCTGACCCTGCTCTGTGTGAGCCTGGGGCTGGGCAGTAGGCTTTGCCCTCCTGGGGCCCAGGGTCTAGGGAGGCAGCCACGTCTAAAAGCCAGTGCTGGAGTCCTGTGGTGAGGTTCTGTCAAGTGCACAGCAGATGCCAGGTGGGGCTCTGAGGGATAAATAGGAGCCCAGCTGGGAAAGGCCACTCTGTGAGAAAGTACGTGGGTTGAGCAGTGTGGCTGGTAATACCTGGGTCACTCCTGCTGGGGTGTGCAGGGGAGCGGGGTGCTCGCCACCCTGGGCCTGCTCCTGGAGGGGCACTGGGGACACCAGGTGTGTCCTTCACCCAGGACTTGGTGCAGCTGTCAGGCTGCAAGGATGGTAGCCTGGAGCTTGATGAGAAGGCCCCGGGGGTCCCCTAGGTAGCAAAGCAAGGGACATGCTGCAGGAGGGAGGACGCAGAAGGAGGGGATACCAGCAATGTCCAGGCGTGGAAAGCCTCAGGACAGTCTGCGGCTTGGGGGTGCAGGGAAGGGGAGGACAGGGAAGACGATGCTCCTTGGCCTCAAGCCTGCGGACAGAGGGAGAGGTGTGGGGCAGGGGCAGGGGCAGAGGTGGGTCAGAGCAAGCTTGGGCAGTGGGACTTCCCAGAGGCTGAGGTGCCCCCACAGATCCAAGCCTGCTCCTGGCAGAACGGGGGACGCTCGGGTCTCATGTCCAGCCCAGACCCCCATCTCCTCCAAGCTCCAGGCCAGGGTATCCGGTGCTGACTAGACCTGTCCCTGGCATCCTGCCTCACATGCCCCACCGACGCCCCCCAGCTCTTCACCTGCAACACCCCCTCCCCCTGCCTCAGGCCAGTCCTCACCCCCCACACCCCAAATCCAAGGCCCCTGGGACACACTTGTGTTCCATGCCTCACCTTACCCCAGACGCGGACTGCTTCTGGGCTTGGGGAGACCCTCAGAACATTCCTGCACCCACTCCTTGCAGGCAACGCACAGCCCCTTGGCACCTCACCCTCCCTGCTGCCCCTGTCACCCGGCCTGGGCAGCAGCTGGGGCCGCTTTTCAAGCTGTCTGTTGAACCATGCTCCTCCCCAGGCCGCCGTACTCCCCCACAGTCTCCCCACCGCTCTCACTGCCACTGCGACCCACCCCGTCCCGCTTTGGATGGCTGGTTATTCCAACCCCTTTCCATCCCATTCCCCTCCCTGGACGCTCTTCCCAGCGGCTCTCCAGGCCTCAGCAATAATTACAATAAAGAAACCAAGGCACAGAGCTAGGGCAGGCCAGGGAGGCCACATCCCCGGGGGAGCAAATGGTCGTGGCCCGGAGGTGCGGACCTAGCCTTAGTCCCACTCAACACCGCCCCTGGTTCAGGTCCAGGAGAGTCCCAGAAGCCTGCTGAGAGCACAGGGCTCTTCCCACCCAGGCTCAATACGTATGTGGGTGATCCTGGCCTCAGAGTGGGACCGGCACCCAAGAAAAACGCATTGATTGGAGCAACACGGAAGCCTCTGGGAGAATTGGGGCCTTGGGCCTCCAACATGGGAGTGCGGCCTGGGGATCACTGGCCAGGAGGACAGGGAGGTGAGTGTGGAGTCCTGGGAATGAGAGAAGGAGACAGCTGAGCAGGCCAAGGACGCGCCTGGGTGAAGAGACTCCCTGACAGGCACTTTTCCAGGAAGGGGTGTTCTGCAAGGCCGAGGGCCCACGGAAACCCCAACAGCTGCCTGGGGTCAGGCACCACCCATGACTTCATTTAACCTCAATCACCTCTTTATAGGCTTCCTCTCCCAACAGTTACATTGCCGGAAAGCAGGGACATCATTCCGTCCCCAAGAGAGCTCAGTGGGGACCCTCTGAGTTGGTGGGGGTGTTCTCCGTCAGAAAACTGGGGCCTTACCTGCGTGCAGCACCACCCAGAACTCAGCCAGTGCACGCTTCCCGCGCGTGCCTGGTTCACAGGAGCCGCCTCCAGGGAGAAGACCTTCTCCTGAGTGAGAACGGACAAGCTGCTGCGTACCTGCTGTCCCTCAGATCGGTCTGCATGCGGCAGACACCTGCCCCACAGCTGCAGGTGTGGCCACAGCTGATGTGTCCAGAAAATGTCTCTCCAGCCCTGAGCAACTGGGAAGGCCTGGCCAAGTGTGGGAAAAGCCTCTCTGAGGCCACCCCCATGGTGCCCTGCTCATGCCTGCCCAGCACCCTGGCCGGCTCCCTCCTCCACCGCCCTCCGCAAGGTCCAGCCCACCTCCTCCGCAAGGGCTCCAGCAAAGCCCAACTCCCGGGAGCAGCCGCCCCCACCTGGCCCAGCCCTGCCTCATTCTCCCAGGCTCTGTGGCCCCCTCCAAGAGCGTGCTGTGCGTGTACAGGCTGTGCGGCCATGTGCGGGAGCATGCAGGTTGTGTGGGTGTGTGTGGGTGTGTGGGGTGTGTGCAGGCTGTGTGGGTGTGTGTGGGTGTGTGTGGGTGTGTGCAGGCTGTGCGGTTTTGTGCAGGCGTGTGCGGGAGTGTGCAGGCTGTGTGGGTGTGTGTGGGTGTGTGCAGGCTGTGTGGGTGGGTGCGGGCTTGTGCAGGTGTGCAGGCGTGTGCAGGTGTGCGCCTGCGTGCCTCCTTTTCTTGTCCGTGCCCGCAGCTTAGTCAGCTTGGGCATCCATAACACGATGGCACAGACTGGGGGCTTCAGCGCCAGGAGTTTCTTTCTCACGCTTTAGAGGCTGGAAGGCCGGAGGCACTGTGAAGGCAGCTTGGTTCTCCAGAGGCCTCCCTCTTTGGCGCGTGAATGGCCACCACCTCTCCATGTCCTCACGTGGCCTTTCCTCTGGGCGCACACAGGGAGAGAGAGCACTCTGGTGTCTCTTCCTCCTGCAGACACCAGTCCCATGGCCTCAGGGCCCCGCCCTATGCTTCATTTAACGGTAATCTCTTTCCAGAAGCCCTTCTCTAAATGCAGTCGCACTGGGGCTCAGCGCCCCTCACATGAATCTGGGGGACAGGATTCTGGGCAGTCTCCAACCAGAATGGGTTGGCCAGGACAGGGGCCTTTCTCTCCTCTCACTGCTGCCCCCCAGCACCCAGCACAGAGCAGGCACTCAGAACAAATACCCTGGGCAAACGTGAGGTGGAATGCGGCTGCCTGATGTTCCCGGCCCGGCCCGCGGCCAGCCCTGCTGGTCTCCAGGTGAATCAACCCCCGCCGTGAGATCATGGCCCTGCTGCTCAGTCAGAACACCGCCTGAATCGCCAGCACACCCCCAGTCCCCTAGCATTCCCACCACCACCTCTCACTGAGTCTCTGCCCCCGCCATGTTCTTTCACTGGGAGAGACCGCCACCCCTACTCATGGAGGGCAGGCGTGTCCTGCAGTCTGACATGGGACAGTGACGGACATGCCTGGGTCCCTTGGGTAGTACCAGAGGAACAAGGCACCCCTTCCAACTCAAATGTTGACCCCGGGGAGACAGCCTCCATAGGGTGATTTGCCAAGAATCCCAGACACCTACACACGGGCACATGCACACAGCCCGGCCACCAGGACAGGGCAGGGAGATAAGAGACCCGAAAAGCAGCAGGGAAGCTTAACCTAGGATGTGTAATTTAAAAATTGTGTCTAAAAGACAAAAAGAAAAGGAAAAGAAAAATTAAAAAGTCACGTCTGTGTGTCTGTCTCTGGGTCCTGACGAGCCATGATCAGTGCCCCTGAGGGCTGCACAGGGAGGGCCCTCACCAACAACGAACTTCCACTTTCTCCTTTATTCTCTTCTTCATCGTGTGTGGTTTTTCATGACTGCATATTTCACTTTTATGAGAAAAAAGCTGATCGAGAGACGTATGAACACTCCTTGCTGGTAAACCCTGGGGCACAGGCCAGCCAAAGGGCCCCATGTCTTCCCCGGCAGGGAGTTCTGCCAGGCCATGGAGCAGCTCCCGTGTGCTGCACACCCCACTGCCCACCGTCAGAGCAGGACCCTCCTCCCAACACCCCCTCTGTCCCCAACTGTGGGTTCAGAGAAGAGTCAGGTCCACTCCTTGCCCCCTGGGGCCACTCTGGGCTTGCACACCCCACCTACAGCGCATCTCACTGTGGCCAAATGGCGGAAAGAGCAGGTGTCCATCAGCAGAGGAACAATAAACACAACATGGCCTAAACAGACAATATCATCCCCTTGCAGGAAGGGGTGGGGCCTGACAGGTTCCACGACTCTGTGCTCTGTGCTCAGGAACCCAGCCAGTCACAGGAGGACAAATGTGTGACTCTACTCGCATGGGGCCTCGGTAGTTCTTAGAGACAGTAGGTGAGGTAGAGGTCACCAGGGCTGGGGAGGGAGGCAGGGGTGGGGCTTACTGGGGAGAGTCTCTATTGGGATCATGGGAACCTTCTGGAGGCGGATAGTGGAGATGGCCGCTCAGTTTGGGGACGTGCTTAAGGTCCCTGAGCTGTGCACTTAAAAATGGCTGGGATTTAGATCTTACATATGTCTCATCAGATAAAGAAAAATAGATATAAAAGAAAGAAAGAGGCACCCCCCTGGACACAGGATGTTCTCCCTCTTTCACCAGCGTCAATATCCCTGCACACTTGGACTATGGGCACACAATGCGGTACAAACGGACAGAGCGTGGTGAAGGAGACACAGGGTCTTCTGTATTCTTAGAGTTCCCTGTGAATTCTCTCAAAATAGAAAGTTCAGCTACAAAAACTAAAAATTGAACGAGATGCCCTCTGAGTTGCCATTTTGCTCTCGGACAGGATGTGAAGTCTGCCACATGGGCCCCGGGTTGCGTCTCGCTCACGCGCTCCTTGGCCCAAACGGGAAATGGCTGAGGAGCAGCTGCCTATCTCATCGTGTTTTTTCCTTCCTTATCACATTTCCCTGCTTGTCATGTTTTCCCCCTAAATCGTCATCATGAAATAAGGCTCAGACCACTTTGTGTTTTTCTCTTGCTTCAACAGGTCGCTGGACATAATTTGCCGAGGAAAAGTCTTGAGCAGATGGAGGTAAATATCGGTTGGGCGGCAACCAGAAGAGATTGTGCTCCCCTAACCAGCTATCTGACCCTGAGCAAAGGGCAGGGTTCACAGTCCCAGCCCCACCCTGGGCTGGGCCTGACAGGCCCGGCGCAGAGGGCAGACTCTGATGGGGATGTGGGGAGAGCCCTGAGCCAGGGGCCTCAGCCTGCGTCCGGGCTCCCAGGAGCTCCAGGAAGCCTTCCTCTATTGAGTCCACATTTATTAAGCACCGATCACATGCTGGGAGATGGGACATGGGTTTGGTGTCCAGGCTGTCCCCTCCCACAGAGGAGGGACGTGCAAATACAGGGGTAACTAGAACCCTCATGACAGTGCTCAAACAGCAGGGCGCTAACAGGTGGCCACGGGCACTATGGCCACCAACTCACCACTGACCCAGGCACTGTCTGGGCTGCTCTCCACAAGGTCAGCCACAAGCCTGCCTCGTGGGGCCAGAACTTCCCCAAAAGGCACTTTCCCGTCTGACTCAGCATCTCCTCTCCCCATTTCCAGGAACCTGCTTGCAGAACCGCCCAGGCCCGGGCATTCCCTGGTCACCTTGCCCCTCCCCAAGCAGGTGCAGACTTGGCGGGAGGAACATCCACTTCTGCCCCCTCTAGGGGGAGGCCTCCCAGCTCCTCCCTTTCCTGGGAGTTGCTGAAGCCCTGGGTGCCAGAGTCCAGCTCCAGCGAGTCCAGGAGTCCCTGAAGGAGGAACGGCATCGGTGACTGATGAAATGAGGACACAGACATTAACAAAAGCTGAGCCTGGCCTCTAATTAAAAGTAGCAGCTTGTTTATATACTCTTTGATTACATAAAGTACAGTTATTAATCATTTAATTGACGCATAGCAGGGTTACATGAGTTTGGAAAATGAGATTAAATCATTTTGGCATGTCTTAGCGGTCCACTTGTTTCTAAGTAAGCTTTGTTCCTAGTTACTGCGGTCGGAAAATCTTGCAAAGGTTAGGTAGGTGCCAGATTCTTGTTTTTTTACAGATGACTATTTAAAGTTTACTATTCTATTGTGTTTATGTAGGGTTCTCATTCTTTCATAGCTATACTCCCATCCTCCATCTCCGCTAGGAAAGAAAGAGGCTCTCTCCAAAAGGACATGATGACATTTGACAGGCAGGGATAAATTTCATGGAGTGTGCCTCGGACCCATTTTCAGGAAGACTTACCATGGAGATTTTTCTGATCTGAAGTCAGGCAATGCCCTTTCTTTTTACTTTTATAGCTTGCCAAGCTGTTCTCTGGCGGGTTAGCCAGAGGGAACCACCTGTTCTTTGAATCCACCTATTTCCACATTCATCAAATATGCCATCTGGAGGCCACCTTGGGGCGGGGGAAGGAACCTCAACCCAGACAACTCTTTCATATCTTTTTCCCATAAACTTGGGTCCAATACTCATGAGGTCTCACTTTCCTATCATCGGGGGTAGTCACAGGGGCAGTAGTGGTTTTTTTCCAATTTCCTTTAGGGCCAATACCCAAAATTTTCAAGGAGAATTGGATATGGCCTCTTCCCCGAAGGGGCAGCTTGAATTGAAACTGAAATGAGCAGATTTATTGAAAGGGAAAATTTGAGTAGGATACAATCATTCGTGCTGACTTTCCTTTATTGTCCTATTATTCCCCGAGACCCGACAGGTCTGGGAGTCATTTAAAACTTCCTCACGAGCCGAGTTAGGTGGGGACGGGGAACTGGAATCCACTCAAACGATCTCTATTTATTATAACCCGGTAACTTGTTTCCAATGTCTTCTCCGTATCCTTCTCTTATTTTTTATAAAATGTTAAAGTAGTAGGTTAATGTAATAAAGATTAGTTTCTAATAGAAAGCTTTTTAACGCAGTTTACTTTATCATAAAAGATAATCTACCTTTTAAATCTTGTTGTAAAATAAAGATGGAAAGTAGAGTTTAGTGCAGCAGGAGAGCAAGTGGAGACTGTGAGGTCCGTGCCTGCAGGCCAAGTATTGATCCAAAACAGACACAGGCAACAGCAGCCATGGGCGCAGGAGATTTCTCTCTGAATCTCGCCTCTGTGGACCCCCTATTGTTCACCTGATGGCCCCCCCTGTGACTGTGCCTGTCTTAGGTTGTTCCTCCCTTGAGGAATCTTACTGGCCTCTGGCTAACCAGCCATCTCCCGGGGCCATACAGGGAGATGTGCAGTTGGGAAGTGAGAGAAGTAATGTTCTTTTAAAAGGTTAGCTCTTCTTACTCCTTTGCAGGTTTATGCCCCGTGGCTTCTATGCCCAGCAGTTGTCTCGAGGTATCTTTACCACCTGGAAGAATTAGGGGGGTCTTGCCCCTGGCATTTCTCCCAGAGTATTTTAAATTTGGTTTTCCAATTTAGGTGTGAAAGTGACCAATAACAACATTTCCAAACACCATCATAATAAGGAGAGATAGCGGGGATGTTCCTTTCAGAAGTCTGCATTGCGGTTCCTTCTTGCCAGACGTCTGGGCTGTGCCATCAGATGGGAGGACCGGACTGGCTCCTGACACCCGGGGCCAGGCTTCCCCACTGACAGGCAGCAAGACCCGGGGCGGGGGCAGCTCAGAGAGACCTGCAGAGTGTGGGGCCTCAGACCGGTAAGATCGCCCCCAGCCTGGGGGCAGGGCAGGAGCCCTCTGCCTGGGTGTGTCTCAGTGAAAGACCCTGGGCTGGACCCTGGCTTGCGGCAAGTGAGAAGACAGCATTTCTGGGAATAATGGGGGTTGAGACTTGGGGGACTAGGAGCTATTCTGGGGAAGCACAATCCTGGCTCTGCCCAGTGTGTGGGGGCGGCCATACTGGGGCAGGAGCCAGCACCCACTGCAGGGAGCACCAGCCCACGCCTGACTCCCCGTGCCCTCCCCTCCGACCCGAGTCTGCAGGGGCTCAGTTTGTTCATCTGTAACATGGGGACAATGAGGCTCCCACCTCCAGGCTGTTGACGAGGCAACTTCAGAACCCATAATATGAGTGGACAGCACACTCACTGCCTGGCCCACAGGGGTCTGCGGTGAATGGGAGGCTCCCCCGGTGGCCAGGGAGAGAAGGGGCTGTCCCTGGCTCAGAGCATCCTGAGGGTCTTCCCTGTCACTGGGGGCCAGGACTATAGACCAGGCCTTGACCACAGTTCCAAGGAAGACACCAGCCGGGCAGGGGTCCAGCCCAGGATGTCCTTGGCACAGTGCCCCACTCCAAGGGGCCCGGGATCTCTCTCCATGCCCTGGGCAGGGGCTCTGAATCAGTCAGCTTTGGGGGACAGGCTGCGGACTAGCACCTTTATTCAAGCTCTGTAGTGGTCCACTCTGAGGCACCTGCACGTCCACGCTGCCCAATGCATTCACCGGCATCCCATGGGACGACCACAGCCTCTGCCCCATGTCCACTAGGGGGCCAGCCCTTGGGCACGGCACTCCCTCCGCCCACCCCCTCTAACATGAAGCACTCAGCCTTTCCCTTCCTGGAAGAAGCAGAGGCCCAGCTGTGCCCCATCCGGGACCAGGCAGCCCAGGCCTCCTGGCACACCTGCCCAGCCACACTGTCCCAGCTGCCTTTCCGTGCACAAGCCTGGCCGTCCACAGCCTCTGTCACACACAAAGCCTCTGCCGCAGGACCCCTCCCTCAAGGCAAGACCTGCGGACCGGACCACCGCAGCCGACTCTGGGCCCTGGCTTGGAAGGGAATGAGGCGAGGAAAGTCAGGTTCCCTCTGCAGGAGGAGGAGGGCTGCGCCCGCCAGCCCAGCCCTCCCCTCAGGGGCCCAGGGGCCTGGCAAAGTCTCCACCAGGCCCTGACCCCCGCCTTTGTGGGAGGGTGCTGCGCGGGCGCACTTTTCTCCGGCAGGACAGGAGTCTCTTCGGCTCCACCTGCCTGGGTGGAAGACGGGAGAGGGCCGGTAGGCTCCGCGGAGGCGAACGCCACGCCTTGCCAGAGTCCGTCCTTGGCGCTCACGGTGCGGCTGGGGGGCTGCGAAGAGTGGGCCCACCGGGTGAGCGGGCTGCGGAAGCGGGGGCCCACGTGGCACCCGCCCTGCCCTCCCCCGGTGTCACCCCTTCCTGCCGCCACCTCCCGCCAGGCCAGAGCGGTGCCTAGCGGCGATGTCGGCCACCTCCGTCTCCACGATGACTCTACCCCTGCTCGGAGCTGCGCTGGCGCCCGCGAATTTCTCATCCAAGAAGGAGAGCAGAGCGTTAGTGAGCAGAGTCCATGGGACCCTGCCGGATCCCCGGGTGCGCCCTGAGAGGGCGCCGACCCGGATCAGTCTTCACTTTGGGCGTCTGTGCCCCCAGGCCAGGGCGGCGCGGCCGGAGCGCAAGTCTTGGCAGGGTAGCTAAAGACGGTGGAGGCAGCCGGAGGGTGGGGGCGCCTTTATGCGTCGCAGGTCGGTGGCGCCCCGCGGGCGAGCACGCTTTCCCACGCTCAGCCGCCAATCGGCAGCCAGGGCTGGACAAAGCCCAGAATCCCCCGCGCTGGGCTGGGATAAGGACGCGCCCCGCCCCCAGCAGGTGGGGGGGTGAACCCGGGTGGCAGGGAACACGTGAGGCCGCAGCTGGGACGGCCCTGCGGCTGAGCCTGCCCTCAAACCCACGCCGCGGGGCCCCCAGTGTCTAGCCTCTTTCCGGGGTGCAGACGCCAGGGGAACTGACCGTCCCCTCCCCACCCCCATGGTCCAGGGCAGCTTCTTCCCTGACCCCACCTTCCTGTCCTCCTGGCACAGGGCAAGCATCCCCACTGGCCACCCTCTGCCCACAGCCCACTGTCCGGAGCCCTGCTTCATCTCTTCTCTGGGGCTCTCCAGCTGGGGCCCCTGCTGGGCCTGGCCATGCTCGCTGGGTGGCAGCTGGGTCACTGGGTCACTATGGTGACGCAGTGGCCGCAGGGGCAGCCTGGGCTGTGGAAGCAGCATGGAGATGCGACATCAGGGGAGTGCCACCAGGGCCTCCCGGAGCCCTCAGTGCCCCTGACTGCCTGGGCCACTGGCCCTGTGTGAGCCTACCTTCCTCCAGGCTTTCTGAAAGACCAGGCCTGGCAGCCACCTCCCCAGGAAGCCCTCCAGCCTATTTCTCCCTCCCCCGGGCTGGTCCTTTTCTATAAGGGCGTCATCCTCAGAGGCACTCTGGGCAGTTAATTCCCGGAGGCCTCCCAGGACCTGGTATTTTTAAACAGCTGTCCACTAGCCCAGGGAAGTAGGGCTGTCCCACAGCTCAGATGAGGAGGCTGGAGTCCGGGGCGGGGGCCTTGCCCAGCCCTGTCCCCTCCTGTCACCTGCACTGTGTGTCAGGATGGGGGAAGCTAAGGGCATGGAAGTGGATCAGAGCACAGGCTTGGGAGCAGGAAGGGAGCCAGTGGGTGCGGTGGGGCCAGGGTGTGTGGTGGAGAGGAGGGGAGGTGGGCTCAGGGGTGGCCCCATATCCAGCAGTGCAGTGGGAGTGTGAAGGGTCCCCCTGAGAGGCCCTTCAGCCAGGCGCCCGGGAACTGTGCCAGCCTCAGGCAGAACAGGGGAGCAGCCCGGTGGCAGCCTGGGTGGCTGCTTGAAACTGCTCCCGCATCCCAGCCCTGGGGACCACCGGCCCTGATGGTCAGCGGTCAGGCGCAGTACTTATCCTGTGGATGCAGGCCCTGCTTGGGGGTGGCCAGGTAGGCCTTCGCTGTGCCTCCACACGCCCCGCCTGCCTCCAGGCACTGAAAGGCAGGGAGCCTTTTGTGGGAGAGCAGCTGGCGGCAGCCCTTTATGTGAGGCCGTGGGAAAGCCCGCAGGCAGCCTCTCACAGGGCCTCTCACAGGGATTATCTTGGGGCCTGCGGGGCACCCTCTCAAGGACATCCCCTCCACAGGGCGGGGGCGGGGGCCCCACATAGGCACTGTCTGCCAAGCCCTGGCCCCAGGAGTCCCTCAGCCAGGAAGGGTTCCCTGAGCGGAGAGACCCTCAGAGACCCTGCTCCCCGCCCCCCACCAGTCCAGCTGCCCAGACTCAGAACTGCCTGCCGTGCCAGGCAGAACCTTCAGGGAGCCCCGCCCAATGCACCCCTCCGGAGCACCCCTCCTCACTGTCCAGGCCTCTAGCCCTCTGGGGGCGGCCGGCAGAAGGGTGCTTGGCCCTTGTGCAGCCATACCCACGGCTGGGTCCACTCGGGGCAGGCCCAGGACTGAGGTCAGACTTGGGGATGCTCAGGGGGCCTGGATGGGGTGGGACAGGGAACTGTGCATGACGTTAGCACCTACTGCATACAGGCTAAACAGGACAGACATCCTCTCCGAGACCAGAATCCTGAGAGCTGGCAGGACCCTATCAGCCTTGCGGATCAGGGACAGACCCAGGCCTGGCTGCCTGCCTGCTGTCACACCGTCCTGGGTTCATTGTGGCCCCAGAACCCCAGCCTTTCCTTGCCACACTGGTCAGCTCCCAGGTGGCCCAGAACACAGGCAGGGGTCACCCACAGAATGAAGTAGGATGGGCAGAGCAAAGGCCTGGCGAGCCCAGGGCTGGGGACCCTTGGTGATGGTTAATAGCTGCAGCTATGTTCCAAGGCCACCTCAACACCCTGCCTTTATTCACTCCCTTGTCCTCAGCCTGCGCCTGTAGTGGGCTGCTGTTATCCCATTTCACAGATGAAGAAACTGAGGCCCAGAGACCCCAGCTAAGTGGCAGAGTCTGGATTCCAACCCTTAGCCCACAGCCCTACCCGCTAGGCCACGCTGCCTCCGGAGGCCCCGGGCAGGAGCGCCCAGCAAGGAGCAACTGGGAGGTTGGGGGCAAGGAGACAAGCGACCCCCTTTGTCCCCTTGTCATGCTTATTGCTGCACCCAGGGGCTGTGGGAACGGGAAGGCGCTGGCCAGGCCAGATGTGCCCCCATCCAGGCGCCGCTTGGGGCCCCTGCCTCTCCAGTCATCAAAGGCCGCTGGGGGGGGGGCCCGCCCGCTGGGGTGACTGCTCCCCAGATGGCCTTTGGGCAGCAGCCCCGCACACAAAGCTGGGCAGTCCCATGGGAATGAGTTTGTCTCCGGGCACACGCCTTTTGTGCAGGATAAATGTCAGGGGGGTGGGGGGAGTCAGGGGGGAGCCGCTCTGAGCCGGCCTCCCGCCCAAACGCTTCACGGCTGGAGGCTGGCAGGGCTGCGGGCGGCCGCCTGGAAAGAGCCCCACAGCTTCTGTGCCCTGTGCCCCTGGGCCTTCCCTAGGGCATCAGAATGATGGAGCCCATGGGGCCTGAACAGCTGAGTCCGAGTCCTCCCCACGGTCCACAAGCAAACAGCGTGGGGGCCATTGGCGTGGCTGTCCTCACTGTCCCAGGGGAGGGGGCTCCAGAGCAGATGGGGGCCTCCTCACGGAGCAGGTCGCCACCCACTGGACCCCCCTGGTTGAGGAGGCATCCCTCTCAGTCCTGGGGGCTGGGAGCAGGAGACTGAAGGTGACGTCCCTGCCAGACTTGGGGGGGCGACCAGAGTAGGAAGGACCTGCCCCAGAGCCTGTGCCTCGCCCAGTGCCTGCCCCATCTCTTCGCCAATCCCTCCCACAGTCAGGCTCTGGGCACTCACCCTGGCACGTGGCAGCCACTTAAAGTGGTCATTGTTGCCAGGATGGGATGAGCAGCCTTGACCTTGCCTTGTTCCATAGGCTTGAGACCACCAGATGCCACGATGGGCTCGGCCTGCCATGCCGTCACCTGTGCCCCACACCTGCGGGGTGGCCATGGGAGCAGTGGGTTGTGCCCTGGGCTGTAGGTGGGTGCTCCCTGCTGGCCAGGGCTGAGCCTCCCTGAGGGGCCACCACGCTGGGCTGGAAGCCCCACACCCCTGGCTGCCGGCCAGGGAGAGCCCCAGTGGGCGCCAAAGGAAATGCTGGTGAAGTTCCTTGTTTGGCGTCAGGCAGGGGTCCTTTGGAGGCTGTGGAGGGGCTGGGGGTTCAGGGATCAGGGAGGAGTGACCACGGGGGGCATGGAACCTGAGTCCCACGTTTGTGACCCTCCGGGCACTGGGAGGCAGAGAGAGGCCTGGCAGGGATGGCACTCGCAGAGCCAGGGCTCTCGGCTCCCTTCAGCCATCACAGGATGCTGGGGGATGTCCAGACAAGGGAGCCTTCCGGTCAGTCGTCAGCCCAGTGGAGCAGAGAGAAGCGACTTTCCCCTCCCAGGTCCCCGCTGTCCCCCAAGCCCAGCTTCCAATATAGCCCGTCCGCCAGCGGGTAGGCCCCAAGCCCCCACAGGTGCTCCGTCGTTTCCTGCCGTCCCCCTAGGCCTTCAGCGTCTGGGCTGTTGTTCTGTATTTCCCACCCCTCAAGAAAGCAGGGTACTCCCACCCCTGTGGCACCCCCAGTCACCTGACCACGCAGCAGGGGAGCTCCTTAAAGATCCACCGGCCAATCGTTCAACAATCAAAAGGGGCAAAGGAGGTGCAGCTGGACCGCAGGGGGCCTGCAGCTGGGAGGGCAGAGGGAGGCGCCAGCAGTGGGGGCAGGTTGTGTGGCCGTGGACTGGACAGGGGAAGTGTGCTTTTAGCACAAAACAGCTCTTCCCCAGGTGCAGAATGCAACACTGCTCCAGCAGCATGGACCTGCCCCATGGGCGTGAAGGGAAAGGCCCCCCAACCCCTGGAAGGAAGCACCAGTGGTTGACAGGGCTGAATGAGCCAAGTAGGGTCTAGGGACCCAGCGGGGTCGTTTCTGGGGGACGGGGACCTGCCAGGATCCAGTCTGGCTTCAGCCAACTGGAGCTTGGCCTTGGGTACAAACTGGACCTCAGTTTAGCAAACTATAGACACGACAAAACTCAGCTTTGGCCAGGTGAGCAGTCCTGAGTGGGGCTCCCCCACCAGCCCCCAAGACGAGACAGGTGAGTGGAGCGAGCCCCCGAGGGTGGCAGGCACACAGGCGACATGGCTGACAGCGGGAGCTTCCACCCTGCCCAGGTACCCCCCTAGTGCAGGCGCATTTTTTGTTAAGATCCCTACAGAAGGCAGGTTAGGGTCTCTGTCCACCTGCTCACTCTGCCTTGCATCAGGACAGCAGCCCTCCACAATATCAAAGGCATCTGCCTGGCTGCGTCCCAATGACATTTTATTTATGGTTGCGGAAATTTGAATTTCTTCTCATTTTCACATGTCACCAAATCTTTTTCTTCTTTGGATGTTTCTTCAGTGATTTGAAAGTTTAAAAACCATTCTTGATAAGGTGCAAACCCGGGGGAGGGCCTGACGCTCACCCCTGTGGAAGCACTTACGTTAATGATGCAACCTTCTGAAACCTTAGGGGTGCACTACCAGCCTCCCAGCCTACAGACCACAAAACCGAGGCAGGACAGGGTCAAGGTCACCCAGTGGGGAGATGATGCCTGGAGGGCCCGCTGGGAGTCCAGGTTCTGAGAACTGGGTCTGGGAGCTTGCTGTCAGTCTTCCCTTGTAGGTCCAGCCCTCCGGGCGCTCGGGCCGTGGGCGCGCGGCCCGCGGTTCCCACGCTGCGCGGCGGCTGTGGAAGTGTGCCTAAGCCCCTCGGCATTAGTGCCGGGTGTTGCCTCTGAATGAATGAGGGCGGCCTCAGGGGGGCAGGGAGGGGGGCAACTCCCAAAAGACCATCTGGCTGCACGTTATAATAGAGCAATAAAGGGCTTGTCTGCCTTTCAGAGGTTGGGAAAGAGCTGCTCTCTGACACCACAGGATTTTTAACCAGCTTGGGATGGCGACCCGGCCCTGCCCCCGGCTGCGCGGGAGAGCGGGGCGGGGAGGGCCGGGGTCGGGGGCGAGCCAGGGCCACGTGGGCCAGCGCAGCCCCTAATCCAAGGGCACTCGTGAGATGCATGGGCCGGCGCTTTCCCACCACCGCCCCAGCCCCTCTTTACAGTGGGGGAAACCGAGGCTGGGGAGACTGGGGCTGGTGGAGCCTGAGATCCTGCCCCTGGCCCTGGGAGTCTGCAGCACAGCCCTCCTCGTGTCTGGCCCAGGGACTTGGCAGGGCTGCAGATCCCAGGTAACTCCTCTTTCTCAAATTGGCGGGGACCCCACCCCGTCCCCACAGTCAGGTCCCCTGGTGGAGCTGGGCTTGCCGACTTGGGAGAAGGGCTGGGTCTGAGCCCAGAATCACCACCCTACCCTCCAGGTGGGGAACTGGTCTTGCCCCAGGCGCCAGAGGCCAAGGTGGAATTCAAAGCTGGGTAGTCCTGCAGGGGCTGCTTCTGGGAAGGGTCCGAGACCCCCAGCTGCAGAATATGACAGAGTCAGCAGGCTTGTGACCTGGCTTCCATTAATTCTGATGCCCTAACCCAGCCCCACCTTGGGGGCTCACAGGCAGTTCGTCCTGAGCTTCCTTTCCCTTCTCAAAGCCCCCCTCCCTAGCCAAGGAGAGGTTGGTGCATGGAGGGCCCTGTCCCCTGACTCAGTAGCCCTGACTCAGCACACTGGCCAGAGAATCCGAGACAGCCCCAGGTGGTCAGCAGAGGGGCTCCTTCCTGCGGGGGACCAAGGAAAGGAGCCCCACTTCAGTTCCCTGTCACCTCCAGCAACCTGAAGCCAGTTCCTCCATCAAGTGGTCTTGGTATGGAAAGCCTGTCTTACACAAAGTGAGGCCTAGAAAGACCAGCGTGTGCTCAGCAAAAACTCAGGCAGAGCCCAGACTTTGGCTAGACGGCACCGGAGCCCAGCCCTCAGTGCCAGCCCCCAGGCTCCCCATGGTGACCATGCTTTGGGAGGAAGGGCCTGGCTCCCAGCCCAGTTCCCCCAACTCCACACCCCACCTCCCTTTGCTCTACACCCCAGCTGTCCCGGCTCCCCCTGCTCTCCCAGCTCCTTCCAATTCTACACCCCCGCCTCCCTCTGCTCCACCCCTACCTCCCCAGGTCTCCCAGTTTCCCCCAGATCCCCCAGTGGACTATGGAAACGCCGCAGGGAGACTGTGGGGAGGCTGGTCCTGTCGGGGCAGTGCAGACCCCAGAAGCCTTAGGAGCTGGCTTCAGATCCTGACCGCCCATGGGCAGTCACCTCTGTGTCACCAGCCAAACACACTGACGCGCCATCATGTGCATTGTTTGAGACCCTCAGTGGTGCCCCTGGAACTTAGAGGCGGGCCTGGAAATCACCCCACGTCCAATGGGGGAAGCAAAGCCCTGGGGAGGTGTCTCAGCTGGTCTCTGAGTTCCGCCTAGAGAACTCAGAGCTTAGGGACCTCTATATGACAGAAGCCGAGAAGTTGACCCCCAGGGCAAGGCCTGCACAGGGGGATTTGGGGCCTTAGGCTGCCTGGGGGGAAACTAAGGCAGGAGCTGATGTGGGTGGACAGAGATGAAGCATGTGCAGGAGGCCAGCTGCCCCACCCCAGACCCCACCCCTCAAGCTCGCACCCTCTGACCTGGGGGGGCTGGAGGCCCCAGCTGCCTGGCTAATTTTGTGGCCTTGGGCCAGTCCCCTTCGGTCAAAGACTCAGTTTCCTCATCTGCCCATCAGGCCTGATGATAATTGTCCTAAAGCTGCAGTCATGGGCCCATGTGAAGACACCCCCAGGCTCAGCATGAATAGGTGCTCGGGATATGCTAGCTTTCCTCTCCACAATGTGAACTGGGGGCAGTCCCAGCCTCCAGGGTTCCACCTTGAATAGTAAGATGCCCCAAGCCCTGGCACCCCACCTGCCCTCTGACAGAAGAGGTCGCTCAGCATCAGGGTTGTGGAGGTAGGACGGCAGACCCCCTCCCCAAATCGCCCCTGAAGCCTGCATTCTGTCCTGGGGCTTGGGTTTCCCAAGGAGCACCTCCTTAGCAACACCCCAGACTCAACTGAGAAGCCGGCCTGGAGGACAGCTGGGGGCCGCCTCTCTGCAGCCTGGCCTCCTTCATGGGGGACGTCAGGTGGGGGCAGGAGACGGCACTGAGCCCTGGTGGTGGCACGGGCCCCCATCCACCTTTCTTGGGGCCCTGGTTAGTGTCCCCCATAGCTGGACTCCAGGTGCCCCCAGCCCCTCTCCTGGCTCCAGCATAACTCTGGGGAGGTAGGATGGTCTTGAGCACTGAAGGCCTTGCTGGAGGCAGAACCTGTCCCTAGCCCACCCTGAACCACCAGGCCCCCTTCTTAGCACCTGCCACACCACCCCGGGCCAAGGCCCGCTCCTGGGAGAAGTGGAGGGCAGAGGCATAAACCGACGGGCAAGTTGTGTCAGCCCTCAGCACCCCAGTTTCCTCACCTGTGATACGGGGACCATCTGTCCTGCCTCTGCGCACTGCTGCAGGCCTGGATGAGGCACTGCATTGCACTGCGCAGGGCACTGCCCCCCCCCCCCAGCCCTGGACAGTGCAGGAGGGGCCACTGATAGGGTCTTCCCCCACATTCACCCTGGGGGCCCAGGGCCTGCCTGTTCTGGGAAAGGTGGCACAGAGCAGCGCTCAGCCCAACCCAGGCAGTCTTCCAGGTGGGGGCCTCTTGCGGCTGGACAGCAGGGCAGGGCTGGGAGAGACGGACCTAGCTGAGCCCCTGCCGAGAGAGAGGGAGCCGAGCTGAGGGCTAGGGGCCAGGCCAGGCCCCTTACTTAGAGAGCCCAGGACACATGTATGGGCCACACACTGGTATACACACCTAGGTGTATACACACCTAGGTGTGCACACACGAGCAAGCACACAGGCACACAAACAAAGGAACCTCTCCACCGAGACTCAGCAATTTCCGGCCCCTGCCCCAGCTCACCCCTAGTCTGTATCCTGCCATTCTCTGTGTGATTCAAGCTTCGCCAACTCCTCCTATGGAACACACACCCACTCTCCCTTCAAGGATCTCCTCAGGCATCACCTCCTCCGGGAACCCTCCCTTGGCACCTCAGCCTTCCCCTTCGTGCCCCCAAATCCAGTGCTTTCTGACTACACCAGTGCCCCAGGATACTGCCATGCTCCCGGGGCCTCTGCAGGGGCCTAAACGTGGGTGCACCCTTTTAGACACTGAAGGAAAAAGATGTTGGTTCAGGGACATCTGGAAAAGCTAACCAAATTCATGCCCCCAAAACTGCTGGCATGTGGGGGTTTCCCTCCACCTCTCTGCCAGTGCCAGGTGGGCTCCTAGCCAGTGTGTGGCCTGCCTTCATGTGGCTCCCTGGCAGACCTGCACCCACAAAGCTATCTCCCCAAGTTAGCAGCTCTTCCTAGGTCTCCCTAGTGGCTCTTCTGCCCCCTGACCTCCCCCAGGGTAGGACCAGGCCTCTCCCCTCTCAGCCTAGGTACGCCAGGTGTCTGCTGCCCCGTGGAGGGAAGCGGCCTACAGAGCGGAGGAGCACGTGGAACTAAGGCTGAAGGGGTCTGGGGCTGGAGCGCTGCCCCACGGAGCACCTCTCTGGATTGGGCCCCTCAGCCGCCAGTTCCCACCCTCTGAGCTCCAGGCCTTCACGCAGCAAATAGCAGCGCATGTGCCCCGTGCCTCGCAGGCGCCTTGGGGCTGTGGCTGGTCTTTGTCCGCAGTCCCGGCCACCTGCCATCTGGAGCACAACTCCCCACGACCTGTGCACCCGCTCCCTGCACACCGCCAGCGTTTGTGCCTGAGGGGCCAGTCGTCCTTCCGACCCCTGGGTGCGCCCCGCCCTGCCAGGCCCAGCCCCATCCAAGAACACCCCCTCCCACTCTCACTCTATCTGGCTGCTCAGGAGGGAGGAAAGGGGACTCCGTAGTTCAGCCGTCAGGCTCAGCATTCCCCTGTGCCCCCAGCTCTCCGGGAGACGGCAGTAAGGACTGGCCGCAGCATGGCTCTGCTGCCAAATGCATAGTAAGTAGATTCAAGCCACAGTTAGCTCTGCCCGGTGCATCTGTCAGCTTACCACCATCCAGCCCACCGTCCTGGGGTTCAGGGCACTACAGGCGGGCCATTTAACCTCTGTGATCCTCTGGCTCCTCATCTGGGACGTGGGGCGTGGCACTCCTGTTGCAGGACTGCCCCTCCCTGGTGCTTAGCAGATGCTCAAAAACTAGGGACTCAGTGCCCCTAACCAGCTCTATCCTGGACCCCAAGAAAAGACCCTGACGCCTTCCACCACCAGGCAGACTCAGCGGCCACCAGATGCCCAATCCCCTATGGGCAGCCAGATCCCTTCCGGTGCCCCCCAAGGGCCCCAGCTGGCTGGGGCGGGTGACTCTGAGAGGCACCTAGGCTAGCTGTGGCTTCACACCTGGTGCCCCGCTGAGGTCCTGGGTGCTCTCTCAGAGGCCACAGCAGGTGACTGGCTGGTGACGGAGGGACGGCCTGGGCCCCACCTGGAGAGCAGAGCACACTGCTGCGTCTGGGAGGGCCCAGGCTGAGAACCATGGCACAGAACGGCTCCCGGGTGCTGGGCACGGCCTGGGGTCCATGTGGCGGCCCTGGCTGTGTCAGGCCATGCTTGTGGGCTGTCCCTGTCCCTGCCTTCCCAGAAGGCCATCCTTGCTCCTGCCCCTGCCCCCCCAGCTTGCTTGCTCCCCACACCCATGATGGAAACCCTCTGGGAACTGGGAACACCCAGGTACGGGGCAGCCTGGTGCTTCACAGGACCCTGTGGCTGTACCCTTACTCCAGGGGAAGAGGCAGGGTGGGTGCAGCAGTGACCGTGCTGGCCCATGCTACCCACAGGATGCTGGGAGGGCGCAGGGCCAACAGAAGTCAGGGACTTTGGCTGCTTCGGGTGGGGTGGGCAGGAGGGAGTGTGTGGCTTCCCAAGAAGTCCTCCTTTTTTAAAACTTGTGGCAAAATACACAGAACGGAATTTACCACTGGGGCCATCGTCAGGCGCACAGCTTGGGCATCCAGCTCCTTCCCAGTTGTGCGGCATCCCCACCGCCAGGCTCCAGAACTCTCCACCTCCCTGAACTGAACCTCTGTCCCCATCACTCCCCAGCCCCCAGCCGGCCCCCTGGTCCTCTGTCTCTCTGGATGTGACTCCCCTGGGGACGGCCTGGGAGTGGGTCGCACAGGTTTGTTCTTCTGTGCCTGGCTCCCTGCCCCGTGTGCTCGGGGTCCCCCCACGCTGCAGCCGGGGCGGAGCGCTCCTCCTTTCTCAGGCTGCACCACACCCCCTGTGTGGACAGACCACGTGTGCCTCACCACCATCTGTCCGTGGACACGTGGGTCACTCCCACCCCTTGGTTGTGTGACGCGTGCTGCTGTGGGTGCGGGGCACGGGTGCAGTGTCTCTGAGGCCCTGCTTCAGTCCTGAGGGCGCCCAGAGGAGGGAATGTGGGCGGTGAGCACACTGTGCCACCTGCAGTCCCCACACATCCTCCTTTGGCGTCAGGAGCCAACGCCCCTGGAGTCTCCCGCACCCTCATGGTGGCCTCTGCTCCAGGCTCTGGGCCGCGGAGAATTTAGAAGGGGGTGAGAGTTCTAGAGTCCTGGACTCCAGCTTAATCATGCCCCCAGTGGGGTTGTCTGGGGTCCCTGATGTCCACAGAAAGGCACCTTGCCTCCAAGGCTGATTCTCAGGGAGCATCACCTCCAGACACCCTACCCCAACTAGCCCCCCTCAGACTTAATGAGCTATCTAGGGTGGAGGCAGGACAAACCTCCTTCCTCCTCAGAGCCCCAGCTGGAGGAAGGACCCCCTCCCAGCTGCTGGGGTCAGCAAGGCAGGGAATCTGACCCACGCACATTCCAGGGTGCCGCTGCGCAAAGCCCACCAGCCCTCCCTGCCCTTCCCCCTGCGCAGCCCCTCACCTCGGACAGTGTGAGCTGGGAGCCCAGTCAGTTTCCCACACTTTGGCCCCATTCACAGTGTTAAACGGCCCACAAAGGCCAGGCGTGTGCCTGGGAGGCCACCAAGCTGCCATCTGGCCCACGCTTGGGGAGGGAGTGAATCTTTCATCCGGCCGGGCTGGGATTTAACGCCATTCATTTCATATTTCCCACAACTGAAAATTGGATCAAAGCTGCTCCATCCATGGGGAACAGGGAGGTGGGAGGGAGGAGGCAGCCCCCACGACCCACTCGCCACCCTCACCTTGGGCAGGCCACCCTGGCCCACTGCAGCGGGCCACCAACTGAGATGGAGTGGGGGCAGGCCCACACCTCCCTGTACGTGGCATTTGGACCGAGAGCTGGCTTTGGGGAGGGGGCCAGGGCAGGACATAAGTACCAGCCAGCTGCCTCCCAAAGCTGGTGTTGGGGGCAGGAGGAGGGAGGGTCCCAACCTGGGTGCTGCCCTCACTTGTGGGCACAGCAGGCACACGTGGGCCCGGGCCATGTCCAGCCAGTGTTGGCTATGGCTAGGGCCAGGGTGGATGGGGGCCTGCCCCTGTCCCAGCATTCCTTAGCCCTTGGCTAAGCGCCTCTTTGGTGCTGGGTCCCTGGTTGATGGTGTAGGCAGTGGGGACCAGGTGACTAGGTCATCTTGCCATCCCCCCAGCCCTCCCTAGGGAGCCCATAAGCAAGCAGGGACACACCAAAATGTCTGGGCTGCCCAGCACAAACCCCACTTTGGCTTCAAAAATGGCCACTACCGAGCATCACCAGGTCCCCCTTGCAGCTTGTGGGACCTGCCAGCTCATGTCTATGGTGTCAGCCACTGAGCAGCCCAAGGCTGTGGGGCAGAAAGGTGAACAAATGGCTTCAGCAAATCCATCCTCAGCTTGCCCAGGGCCCTCTGCCCTTTTGCATCAAAGGAAGGCCAGGTATCTATGGTAGGGTCCTATCTGCCCAAAGAGGAGCCCCAGCTCAGAGTGGGGCTTCCCTAGCCCTCAGAGCCGTCTACCTCCCACAGCCGACCTGCACCTGTGTCCCTTCAAGAGAGGTGTTATGGGGAAACAGGAGGAGCAGGTACCAGAGGGTAAATGCAGGCTGCCTTCCCTCCCTCCCCAAGTCACCTGAAGGATCCACCTGGGAGTCCCACAGCCTAGTCCATCCAGTGGGTGACCAGCTGGCCCATGGGGCTGTCTTGCGCTGGCTGTAAGCCAGGCCTGCCTGGCTGTCCTCATACCATCCTGCCTGCCTCCAGATAGAGCCATTGCAGGGTAACCAAAGGCTCCTTGTATAGAGGGGACTTCTGGAGCAGGTCCACTAACAGGCCGCTCATAGCCAAGGGTCACTGC
Organism: Smutsia gigantea; assembly: GCA_032199065.1. Lineage (NCBI taxonomy): Eukaryota > Metazoa > Chordata > Mammalia > Pholidota > Manidae > Smutsia > Smutsia gigantea. The sequence continues at coordinate 25,217 of JAVSCE010006227.1, forward strand.
CAAGACCCCTGGGGGGTGGCCGATTGGGGGCTCTTGTTAAGGCCTTGCAATTCCCAGTCACACCTGGATGTGGCTGCTGTCCAGGGAACTGTGCTTTTGAATTTAAACTCTGGCTAAAGTATCCTGGTGCCAGCTGCTGGCTCCCTGGGCAGAAGCCCTGTCTTCCTCTTGGACCGGACTGGGTCCCACCGTGCCCCAGGAGGAAACCCCAGCCCCAGACCCCTCCCTCAGTCCCTGCAGGACAACTGGATTCCTGGCTGCAGAGAATCAGAGGAACGTGACTGTTTCAGACAGAAGTGGGTTCCCACCAGGCCCTCCCCTAGGAGCCCAGAGTGGCCCCAAAACAGCCGCCAGCCTTTAGCCTGCCTGGTCAGGTGCCAGGACTATCAGGTCTTCCAGAGAGGCCCTAAGGCAGCACTGGGCTGGTAGAGCATCATGGTGGGCTCCGGGCCTGCCCTGTTCTGACCTTCGTGTGTGCCACCTGGCACCACCGCCCCCAACCCCACAAAATGCCCAAAGAAAGCAAATCCTACAGGTGCCCAGCAGGCTGTGCAGAGGGCAGTGTGCAGGCATGGCTCCCGCAAGTCACGCATGAGCTGTGATCACAGGCCTGTATCAAGCATGCCTGGAGCCATGTGTCCTCCTGTGCTCTGTGGACAGCCACGGTCAGAATCCCTGATGTGTGGGGGGGGGGGTCCCTGAGGGGCACCTGCTGGCGCTGAGCACCCACATACTCATGCCTGATCAGCTGCTCCCTGGAGGATGGAGTGAAGGGGATCTGGGGGGACACAGAGGTGCCAGGCTCCGTGCTGGGCATTCATACCCTCTGGCTCCCTGAAACTACCCAGACACCAGTCAGGGAGGTATGCCAGCCCATCCTAAGATGGGGCCCCCTTCCACCTTCCACCTCGGCACAGGTGCAGGAGCGGGAGGCACCTGTCAGAAGTGTGGCCTCCTCTGTCCCCACCCAACGGGACACAGCAGGGCCCTGTCGGGGAGGGTGCCCGCCCCTCGCGCGGGAAGCCGCTACACTTGCTAGTAAGAAAGCCCCTGCCAGCCAGCATCGGGGAGGCGAGGATGGAAGGGAGGAGAGAAGGAGGCGGGGCCCCGCTCCTTCCTGGGGCAACCCCTCTCCCCACCCACCCCACTGCACCCCCCGCGACCTGGGAAAAGGCAGCATATTGAGGCGCGGGGCTCGCAGCATCAGGCCCCGGGATGCTAATGAGGGCGAGCGCGTTCCCACAGCCCGGACATTGTGCGGCACGGCCCACCTGCTCCTCGGGGAGCGCCCATTGTGCCCGCGCCAATTCACAGGCAATTTAGCGTGCGCTAATGGGCCGGCGCCTTTGTGCGGCCCGCGCCGCCATTGGCCGCCGAGTGTGGGAAAGGCCGCGGCGCTCGGGCCCCAGGCCCAGTCCGCCACCGCTCCTATATAGGGGCCCGGGTCCGCGCCAGCCCGGGACGCCCGCGCCGCTCCCGCCCCGCGAGCCGCCCTCTCCGCGCCAGGCATGGCCCCCAGCACCGTGGCCGTGGAGCTGCTCAGCCCCAAAGAGAAAAACCGAGTAAGTGCGCAGCCCGCCCCGCGCTCCCCGCCCGCCCCGGCCCCGGCCCCGGTCGCCCTGACGCCCTCCTCCCGCAGCTGCGGAAGCCCGCGGTGGAGAAGATGCGCCGCGACCGCATCAACAGCAGCATCGAGCAGCTGAAGCTGCTGCTGGAGCAGGAGTTCGCGCGGCGCCAGCCCGGCTCCAAGCTGGAGAAGGCCGACGTCCTGGAGATGGCCGTCAGCTACCTGAAGCACAGCAAAGGTGGGCCGCCCGCCCCCCACCCCGGCCCGGCCCGGCCCGCCCCCGCCCCCGCGGCCCGCCGGGCGCGACTCACCCCGCGCCTCCCCGCAGCTTTTCCCGCCGCCGCCGGCCCCAAGAGCCTGCACCGGGACTACGGCGAGGGCTACGCGTGGTGCCTGCAGGAGGCCGTGCACTTCCTGACGCTGCACGCGGCCAGCGACACGCAGAGGAAGCTGCTCTACCACTTCCAGCGGCCCCCGCCCGCCGCGCCCGCCGCGGAGCCCAAGGCGCCGAGCACAGCGCCCCCGCCCACACCCACCCCGGCCAAGGCGGCTGCCGCAGCGCGCCAGCCAGCCTGCGGTCTCTGGCGGCCCTGGTGACCCGGCGGGACCTGCTGGCAGCTGCCCTGAGGACCCGAGGCCCGGCCCTTCCCTCTGGCCATCCATCAGTCCTGCCTGGGGCATGGACGGGCCCCCTTCTCCAGAAGCCTCTCTTTCCAGGCTGGCCGGCCAGCAGGAGGGTCATTCTCAGAGAACGTGTGTCACTTAGGACAATCAGGGCCCATCCTCTGCCAAGCGTCTGACCCCATGGGGTCGTTCTGTGTTTGCATTTCAGCAAATGGCTTCTGGGAAGTCCCCACTGCCCGGGGTTCTATGATATTTGTAGGCATCAGGGGCTCGGTCAGCCGGCGCCCCCCAGTGTAGAGGACTTTCTTCAGGGGCCCGCTGCTGCTGGGCCTGTGCGCCTGGCGGGTGGGCCGTGCCGTGGGCACATTTGCCTTTTGTGAAGGCGGAGCTCAAGGTGTATCCTCATAGGAGAGTGTCAGCCCGATGGGCACGGAAGGACGCGCAGAGCCGTGGTAAAAGGCCCCTGCGTGTACTTCACTGTCTGGTCAGGGCTCTTAGTGGGCTGTGTAGGGAGGGTGGGTCTCCACCGTGGTCCTTAAAGGATTCCTGTGTGGGGGTGGGTGTGCGTGGGCACGACTTAGTATTCAGAATTTGAACTCATGTGACTGCTCTGCGGACTTCTAATAAAATCTGACTATTCAGCCCTCCGCTGTGTGTCTCTAGTGCCTCACACGTGTCCTTGGCAGCCACCAGGCAGACAGGGCTGCTGGAGTGGATGGGAGGGGCCACTAGCATGGTACAGAACCATGGTTCGCAAGGTGGGAGGTATCCTGACTGGACACGGAAGCAGAGCTGGTTCTGGCTGAGGGAAGGAGGGAGGGAGGATGGGAAGCAGGGGAGAAGCAGGGAGGGTGGGAACATGGAGGGGAGAGGCAGGAAAGCAGGGCAGAGGCAGAGGAAGGAGAGTGGGCCTTGTGGAACAACACATCACCCCGTGTGCAGAAGGCAGCAGGACATGGTGGGGGTCTGGGTCTCGGCCCCAGCCTGTCACTAGCTCCCCAGGGGTGGGAAGGAGGCAAAGGCGGGGCTCAGGACCTGCCAGCTCTCTCCACCTAAGAGGAACCCAAAAACCACAGCCTGCAGCAGATCTATTGCTGCAGCTAAACACAGGAGACATCCACCCCCACCCTGGCCCACCACCAGCAGCCGGCAGCCCCTCCCCCTGGACAGCTCCCAGAGCACTGCTGTAGCCTACAGGGGGTGGCCCTGCCCTTCCTGCAGGCCAGCTGCTCGTCAGGGCTGAAACAGGCAATACTGGCGATGAACCTGCCAAGGGCAGTCCCTGGCCTCAGAAAGGGCACCTATTTTTAGGCAGGCTACAAGGTGTTGGTTCAGTCTGCCGGAACCTAGATGTGCTCAGCCTCTCAAGACACAAAATCCACCCTATGGGGAGTTCAAAGAACTGGATCAGGGACCAGAAGGCATTCACATATTTCAGACACCTGGGTTCCAGACTGGCCCTCCCTTCTTCCCGCTCAGCACCTCTCCCCTTTGCCTTCCATCCCTTTCTGTTCACTCTTCAGAGAACAGCTGTAGGCACCCCCTCCAGACTAGCCCAGTGCCTGCCAGTGGCCTCTGGGGTTACTGCCAAGCCTCTGGGAGTGGTGAACAGGGGGCAGGAAGGCCCCCTTCTTCCCACACATGCTGTAGGCCCATCAATGGATAGGGCAGGGTGTGCCTCCCAGCCAGGCTGGCCCCGCCTGTCTCCCTGCCTGGGGTCCACACCTCTCATGAGCAGACCCTCTGCACACTTCTACCCCAGGCCTGTCCACCCGGAGCAGCACACCCACTCCCTCAGGAGACACCCACAAAGCTGTCATCCCCCTGAAGCCCTGCCTGGGGCACTGATGCGCCAGCCCCCACCCCTGAATTGACCCTGGAGCTCTGAGTTTGGGTTGCTCCACAGGCCTGTGCTCTGGGGGCCCTGTCAGGCAGCTGGTGGCATGTTCACATGGAGACGCTGAGGTCCAGAGACACCAAGTAACACATCCAGGGTCATCTGGGAGGCAGGTGCCAAAACCATCTTAGAGGATCTTTCCCAAAGCGCCCAGTGCCTCTGAGAGATGGATCCTTCAAGGTCTCCACGCCAGCAGGGGGCGTCCCATCGACTGGCCCTGATATTCATTCCTACCACCACCCACGTCCAGTTTACGGAGCTTTCTCAGCTTGCTCTGCAAACTCCTGTAAACTCTCCATCATGCCAAAAGGCGGTCCCCTCCAGACAGCCTCCCCCACTTTCCCCTGCACTCTGCGGATCTCAGCATCCAGCCGTGCAAAAGCGTGTATCCGCGCCAGCTACAGGTGCATCTCCCATCCCGGGCAGGGTCCAGGACTCCCCCATTTTTCATGAGACTTTTGGCACCGACACTCCTGTGTCCCTGGAGAGCCGGGCTGGTGGGTCCCATGCGCCTCGCGCGCAGGTGCCAGGCTTACAGCCGCACCACTGAGAGGCAGGTCTCCGGTGGTCCTCAAACCCAGGTGCCCCTCTGCGCTAGCTCAGAACTCTCGAGGTCAGCACCCGGCCAGCTCGTTTTGCGTTGGGCCCCGGCCTCTGGGACCCCCGCCCCGGCCGGCCGTAGTCTGGCCTCCTGCGTCCACCACCGCGGAGGCGAGCAGGGCGGGGCCGGCTCGATCGCCTCATTAGCATAATATATGCGCGGGGGCGTTTAGCAGTCAAATATATGCGCATATATCTCCATGGCTGATTAGGCTGGCTAGGCACATTCAAAATGGCGGAGTGTGGAGCGAGCGGCAGCGGGAGCAGCGGGGACAGCCTGGACAAGAGCATCACATTGCCCCCCGACGAGATCTTCCGCAACTTGGAGAACGCGAAACGCTTCGCCATAGACATAGGTAGCGGCGGGCGGGCGCCGGGAGCGGGGCGGCACGCGGTGGCGTGGGCGCGGGCGGCAGGGCCGGCGGGCCGGGGCGGTGGCAAGGACGAAGGGCGGGGTGTGGGCTCCAGCGCGCACAGCCTCTCGGGCCTTGTAGTCCGCGGGCCGCCGGTGCCGGCGCTGGCCGAGGCGGCCGGACTACAGCTCCCGGCAGGCGCCGCGCGGCTGGCGCGAGGCATGCCGGTCCTCGTAGTCCCGTGGGAGCGGCCGGGCGGCCGAGTGGGCACCCCGCCTCGGGATGGTCGGCGACCCGGGCCGGGACGGGCGCAGACCCCGCTCGGGCCGCCTGCGGCTCCGCTCCTGAAAGTTGGCGTTTGGCGGGAGTGGCGACCTCGGCCGGCGTCGGCCCGTAGGGGAGCCCCAGACCCCGCCCTCGCCCCGCGAGTCCCTGTCATGGATGAGGACCCTGAGGCCGAGGAGGTGACCGAGCTCCTAGCTCCAGGTCCCGGCTGGTAGGCGCCGAGGCGGCTGGAACCGGCCCGCGCGCGGGACGGAGGGCGCGGGGTGAGGCCCCTGGGGCAGCCTCAGCGGCCGCACACGCCGCCCAGCCCGGCCTGTAGGAGCGTAGACGGCCAAGCCGCTGGCGCGCAGGGCGGTGAGCGCTCCGTGGCCGCCCCGCTCCCGCCTAGCAGCGCCTTAAATGCCGGAGCCGGCGGTGCGCTTGGGACCCACCAGGCGTCCCCTTGGAGCCATTTGCATTTGACGCATCGCCTCTCCTCTTCTCAGGGGCCAGGTGAATTAGGGGCCTGTGGGGAGGGGGCCTCCAGGGCAGCTGGGAGCGGGGAGGGTGGAAACGTGGCCTGCGTTCTGCGTTCCTACCGTGCGAACCGTGCTGGGCTTCGGAAGGGCAGCGCTTCGGGGGGACTCGCCTGGAGGCCCGTGCAGAGCGAGGCAGTGGGGGATCGTGGGAGACCCTGAGAGATCTGGGTGCCCGGCCGCACGCCGAGCTGGAGATGAGGAGCTTGGAGGCCCGCTGAGGGGTTGGGCTGACTTGGCCGTGGGGTTCTGGGCTCCATTCTGCCCTGACTCTTTGGGGTCTGCTTCACGGGAACAAATCAGCCCCGAATGCTTCTGAAGTGCAGCGAAAATGGGCTTACCTCAGGTGGTTGTGGCCCCCAGGGGCCAGCTTGTAGCCACAAGAGTTGAGGAAGGTGGAAGTTCCCTGGCTTTGGGGGTCCTGGAGCAGCGTGTGCAAGCCCAGGTGGAGTCCCTTGGCAGAGGATATTTTTAGTGTCTGTGTTTATTTCCTTTCTTTGAGGTTTCCCCTGTATCTGGGTCCTGTGTCTCTAGTCCTTGAAAGGACGCAGTCATTGTCAGGGACAGATCTTTGGTTTGTCAGTGCGTCTGGTGGGAGGTCACCACTCAGAGGCCTCAGCCCAGGAGTCCACAAAGCCAGTGTTCTTGCCAACAGTGTGCTTTCCAAGCAGGCTTCTCCCGTTTCCTTCCAGGGAGCTCAGCTGCCCTGTGCTCTTGGCAAGCCCGCTTCTGCTCCTGGGCTCGGACCCCCTGTCGGCTAGGCGGGTTCCCCAGTCCGAAAGCATCAGGAATATTTTGTCAGCACACACTCAACACTGACTTGCCGTCATGTTTCTACAAGGCAGCCGGAGGGTCCCTCAGTTGAAGCAGAAGGGGCTACAGGGCAGTGTCACTGGCTGGGGTAGCCTGCCCCCCTCTGTGCCCAGAGTGGAGGGACAGGCCAAGAGGGTGGCAGGGAGGACAGCCCCAGGCCAAGCCCAGGGGTCTGGGTGGACCGGAAGGCCTTGGCTCAGGTGCTGAAGGAAGGGTGCTGGCAGGTTCTGCCTACCTATCAGGGTGCCACCAGCCCCAGGGTGGAGCATGGGCCTGACAGAGGGCCTGTGGTACTGCCAGAGCACAGGACGGTGTGTGCTCGCCAGCCCGGTCACTGCACTTGGCGTGATGTGTGGGGCCTGTGGCCTGTGGCCAGCCAGGTCGGTGTTCACTCTAATTCTCAGGGAGCCTGGGACAGTCACTCTGTCCTGCCCTCCACAGGTGCCAGTCCTGCTGTGTCAGCTCATCTGGTTCAGACTGACTGCCCTGCTCCCACCCACACCCCTGTCCCCTCCTGCGGTGGGGAGCAGGGAGATGAATCCGGGCAGCACCCCGCAGTACCCTTCTCAGGAAACCACCTGGCCTAACACTGCCACCCCCCTAAAAGCCCCGACACTGTGTGTGGGCTGTAATTTAAAGCTAACTTACAGAGCACTCATTGTGAGCCTCAGGTTCTGTGACCCAGGAGTCTGTTAATGGTGACTTTGAATGAGTCTCAAAATACACCTTCATTCCTGTGTGTTTCCTGACTTTTGAAGAAATGATTTATTCATGGAGGTGAATCTGACGAGCGTTTTATTGGAAGGCACCCTAGTTCAGGCTGGAATTGGAGGCAGGTTGGAGAGAGGAGGAGGCTTAAGACCAGGTTCTGCCCCTTAAGCCCAAGACAGCAATGTTTCCTAACCACGGTGACAAAGGCAGGCCACAGGACATCCCGGGAGGTCCCACCCTCACTGCCAGGCAGGCGACTCAGGCAGGACAGGCTGCAGGTGATCTGAGAAATGGGGTTTGACTTGTATTACCTGGAGTAGCTTTGACCCTGAGATACATTGGTGTTTCCAAGTCTGTTTTCTTACTTGAGGGTTCCTTGTGTATTCCCTGGGTTTTTTGTCACAAAACACCTGTTGGAAAATAGTTTTAGCCTTCTTGTCATAATGAGGGGTTCCTGCCCTATTTCTGTCATCCCCAAGAAACATAGTCAGTCTCCAGGCCATTTGGCGGTGCCGAGCGTTTTGCTCTCTGCTGTTCGTGGGCCTCTGAACATCCCTGGCGCCGCACATATGCCTCCTCTGTGCCTTGGAAGAGGGGCTTACTTTGAAAATGACTGCTCGGGAATCTTTTTAACTTGCCCTGCAATGTGTTCAGGCAACTTCAGCTTCCTGACATGAGGTGTTCCAACACTGCTGATCTCTGGCATCGCCCCAGAGCACGGGGTTTCTCAGGACTGTGAGCAGGGTCTGCTGCCCTCTGCATGGCCTCCCTGGCAACTCCAAGCCTCGGCTTCAGCTTCCCACTACCCACTGAAAACGCCCCCCTCTGCCAGTCCTCTCTGGGAAGACACTCCTTTCCCACCTTCCCTGTTATTACCTGGGGCAGTCAAGTGTGTGCCTTTCAATTAAAACTAGATTTGTCAGCTTTTTGGGTGGTCATTTTCAAGATTAGAGCTTGAAACCAATTTCCCTAAGCTGCTTATGTTCCCTGAGGCTGGCCTGGAACAGGCTGGCTTCCTCTGCTCCCAGGACTTGGTGCTGGTGGGGCCGTGGGCAGTCAGGATCCAGATCTCATCCGGGACCTTCCCAGGGAGAGCAAGTTGTATGGGCATCAGAGTTCACTGCCCCGCTCTGCTGGGCGTCCGTGGGGGTTTGTAGGGCCCCAGCATGGTGGGCAGGGACATGTGGCAAGGAGAGCCCCAGGCCCCTTCCATCCCTCTCACTTTGCTCCATCTGTCTGCCCTGCAGGGGGGTCGCTGACCAAGCTGGCCTACTACTCCACCGTGCAGCACAAAGTCGCCAAAGTGAGATCTTTTGACCACTCAAGCAAGGTGAGCCTCCTGGTGGGCCAGTGGGCAGGCCACGGGAGCAGCCCTAGGGCAGGCAGAGGCGCTGCCAAACGTGGTCCCATGTCCCCTCCCTCTACTGCTCGCCTACATCAGCTTAGCTTCCTGGAAGTGTCTAGTGCAGATATTCCTCCTGGCCTAGCGCAGTAACCTTCCATCCAAGATGCTATCAGGGGAACCTCCCCTCCCCACTTCTTGGGAAGCAAGTCCCCTCCCCAGCCCCTACCCCACTCCAGAAGTTGGCATCACATTTCGGGGTTGATGCTACTGGGGGAGCGCTCAGGGGTCTCATCTCAGCACCTTCCCCTCCTCAGCACTCCACAACACAAATTTCACACCTTTTTCACCCAGGACTCAGAGCAGGACCACGAGCCACCCTATGAGATCTCCGTGCAGGAGGAGATCACAGCCCGGCTGCATTTCGTCAAGTTTGAGAACACCTACATAGAGACCTGCCTGGACTTCATCAAAGACCACCTCGTCAATACCGAGACAAAGGTCATACAGGCCACCGGGGGCGGGGCATACAAGTTCAAGGACCTGATAGAACAGAAGCTGCGGCTGAAGTAAGTGAGGACCTCGGGCCAGAGGGCGCCGGGCCGCCAGCCTCGGTTCTCAAAGTTGAGACCCACTCTGAAGGTGGCTGCAGGAGGCTTGGGTCCTGCGCCCGCTCACCCTGCTCTGGGTTCAAAGACCCCATGACCGTAGTGAGGCTTTAGGCAGCTAGTGGGGGCCTGGGCCTGGGGCTGGGCTCTGGGCCGCCTGGCAAGAGGATTCTGGTGGCTAAACCCCAGGAAGGCCTGGAAAACTGAGGACAGTTGTGGTGGACAGGGAGAAGCCGGGGATGAAAGGAGGCAGGTGGACCCAGAGGGCGAGCCTCAGAGCTGTGCCCTATCCTGCTGGCGCACAGGTTCCCGACGCCTGAGGGCTGTAGCTTCCTGCAGGAGCTGAGGCAGGGCCACTGGTACTGCAGCTGGGTCTTTTAGGTGCACTCAGCCGATCGATAGGGCTTGCCAACCCCAGGGATTGTCAGTCCAGAGGGATGATAATTTTATGAGTTGCTCTGTCAGTTGCTGTCTTTGAGAGCCGTCTGTACCTCTCAGAGCTCAGCCTGGCCGGGAGCCGTGGCTCTGGGAGGGACCCTGGCGCTGGCTCCGCTGGGCAGCTGTATGCAGTGGAGGCCCGTGCTGGGACCCATGCTGTTTTCAGTGGCCAGGTTCCTTCCCTTGCAGAGTCGACAAGGAAGACGTGATGACTTGCTTGATAAAGGGCTGCAATTTTGTGTTGAAGAACATCCCACATGAGGCCTTCATGTATCAGAAAGACTCAGACCCTGAGTTCCGGTTTCAGACAAATCACCCCAACATTTTCCCTTACCTTCTGGTCAATATTGGCTCTGGAGTCTCCATTGTGAAGGTGAGGCTGGACTTTATAGGAGTGAGTCAAGATTCAGCAATCCTCTGTTGAGCACCGCCATGTGTTGGAGCCTGGCAGGCACAGGCACCAGCAGATGTGACCCAGGCCTGGCTTCGGCGTCCTGGGCCCAGGGCTGCATGCAGAAGGCCTGCTGGTGGGGTGGCAGGACCTTGCTTCCCGCACCCGCGCCCACAGGCCCACCCAGACTAGCTCTTAAGGGTGCGGCCCTGGTGGCTGGGGCTGCCCTGAGCTGCCACGTCCGTGGGACTTGCAGGGTGGTGGCTTGCACACACGCCTCCCTCGTTCTGCTCCCAGGTGGAGACTGAGGACCAGTTTGAGTGGATTGGCGGCAGCTCCATCGGAGGCGGCACCTTCTGGGGGCTCGGGGCCCTGCTCACCAAAACAAAGGTAGGGCTGTGCTGCAGGAAGGTGTTCCACATGAAGTCGCATTGCCAGGTCCCAGGAAAGGGCTGGTGGCTGTGAGATCTGAGGCCTGTGGTTGACTGGGGTTGTTGGGAAAGTGGCCCCTTCCAAGGCCTCGTCCTGACCCCATTTCCTGGGTCTCTGAAGGACGGGCATCCCGTGGCCAGAGCCTCACCCAGCTGGGAAGCCCCACCTTCGGCCCACACCTAGCCTACTGCTTGCTGCCTTGCTTTGGCTTTGTTTCTGTAGGGATGTTGGCAGCCCTTGGGCTTCACCTGCCCTCGTCTGCTCTGTCCCTGCAGAAGTTTGATGAGCTGCTCCGTCTGGCCTCCCAGGGGCAGCATGCAAACGTGGACATGCTGGTGCAGGACATCTACGGTGGGGCCCACCAGACCCTGGGGCTGAGCGGCAACCTCATTGCCAGTAGCTTTGGAAAGTCGGCCACCGCCGACAGAGGTACCGCCCTGGCCATTACTCACTCGCCAAGGCTCAGGGTGCCGGCTCTTCCTGCCCGGACACTCCCTGTGCTCTTCCCCTCCCAGAGTTCTCCAAGGAGGATATGGCCAAGAGCCTGCTGCACATGATCAGCAATGACGTCGGGCAGCTGGCCTGCCTCTATGCAAAGCTGCACTGCTTGGACAGAGTGTACTTCGGCGGCTTCTTCATCCGGGGCCACCCCGTCACCATGCGCACCATCACTTACAGCATCAACTTCTTCTCCAAGGTAACTGGCTCGGCTTCTCCCTCTGCTGCCACCCCAGCTTTGCTCTTCTGGCGCTTGGCGTGGGCCCTCAGCATCTTAATACTGGGGGACCCAGGGGCAGGCCGCTGGGAAGCCGAGTGCCCCCTGCCCAGCCTTTCCTGGCCCCTGGCCAGCTCTGGACACCCTGCGCTTGGGGCACCACAGCCACGTCTGAGTTGGGTGTCACCACTGGTGAGGTCCTCAGAATGTGTCTCACTGCTGACGAGCTTCAGGCGAGCTTGGAGCTGCCTGTGCCGAGGAACCACTGTGGGCTGGGTGTCAGGGCCTGCAGAAGGGTGCACAGGCCTGGTGGGGAATGAATGGGCAGGTGTTCGTTTGTGGAAAAGTCCATCCTCAGATATCTTCAGATGACAGGCTTTACACTCGGCCTTTGAACACAGTCCCACAGATGAGCACATTGCAGGTAGCTTTTCGGGAAGCCTCCACCACGTAGGGGGAGGCCCATCTATCCTGATCGCTGTAAAGCTTCATGGGCTTCGCTGTGTGTGGCAGCGAGGCCCGCCTCAGGAGGGTTTTGCCATGGCAGGGGGAAGTCCAGGCGCTCTTCCTGAGGCATGAAGGCTACCTGGGGGCCATCGGAGCGTTTCTGAAAGGCGCCGAGCAAGACAGTGAGTAGGACATGGCTAGGGGAGGAATGAGGCCATAGGGAGACGACGGGGGTCCTTCATGTTGACGCAGACGTCCTGGCCCTGGCCACCTATGCTTTCCCCTTTTGAATTAAACACTGTGGTGGGACGTGGTGACCTTTGCTGAGCCCCGTCCATGGCGGTGACAGGGCCAGCCAACCCTTGCTGCGCTTCCTCCAGAGGGGTCAGTGGAAATTGACTTGTGGGTTTTTGAGCAAGTTGACCCCAGGGGTTCTTGTGAGTGACGGGGTCCCCATGCAGGGGCTGCAGACACATGGCGCTCCTCTCCTGCCCACCTGCCTGTGCCTGTCGGCAGAGCAGGCTGCTTGGGCACCCACGCTCGTCGGAGCGGCCTGGGCTACTGTCTGCTGTGTCCAAGTCCTTAGTTAAGATGAATCAGAAAAGCTGAGGAGCTGAAAGGTCTAGATGATCCTTTTATGAGGCTCCTGTGCTAGTAAGGAATAACACAACACAGAGTAAATCCCAGCTCCCCTGGCATTGCTGACGCCCTCCGCGCCTTGTCCTTTTCCAAACGCAACCAGGCCATCTTGAGGTTTGCCCAGCCACCTTCTGAGCCTGGCGTTGTCTGCCCTGGGTCAATGCCTGGTTCCTCCCTGCAGACGCTAGCCAGGTGTCTCCTCGGCCAGGCCTGACCAGGTCTCCCTCCAAGGCCTTAACAAGGCATATCCCCTCCAGATCCTAAACAGGTCTCCCCACCTCAGACCCTAACCAGGTGTCTCCCCTGCAGACCCTAACCAGTACAGCTGGGGAGAAAACTATGCGGGGAGTTCTGGGCTCATGAGCTCATCCCCCGAGCTCTGCCCCGCACAGCGGACAAGGAGTGGCACAGTGAGTATGGGGCCAGGGGTCTTGGGTGGTCCCCAAGAAGCTCCATGCTGTTGTGGCCAGGTCCCAAGGCACCTCCCTCTGGAGCAGTCAGGGTTTACAGAGGCACAGACAACAGGCAGAGCAAAGGTCATAGCCGGCTTCCTTCCTTTCCATAGGGTTATTTTCATGTTTTCCAAGAGTGCAGTGGGAGCCTTAGAGGCTGTGTGGGCCAGCCGTGTGTTTGCAGGGAGGACATGATGGTCAGAGAGCACAAGCTTTCCCCAGGGCTGTGGGGCCGTTCACAGCAGAATTGGGCTTAAAACCCAGGGTCATGGGAACCAACTGTGACCCCTTCCCTTAGACGGTGTCCTCTGCCTGATGGCTCCAGGGAGGCACAAAGCACACAGTCTGCTCTCCTGGGAAGGTTCCAGCCCATGCCTCAGTCCCCACATGGGGTGTGGCCTGCCCTGACTGCATGGCAACCTTGCCGAAATGCAGAGATGGTCTTGCAGCTGCACAGCCTGTCCTGGTGGAAATCACTGTTTCATGGACTGTTGAAGGCTTATTGATGACACCTCAAATAGCACGGTGCTCTTGTAACTCTGGGCGAGTGGCCAGAACTGGTGCCCTATGTGGGAGGAGCAAGCCAGGGGCTGATCTGGGCCCAGGATGGATGCCCCTTTCAGAAGAAGCCCACTGGCTTTTCTGATGGAAATCTGCTTTGCAATCATAGGTGCAGATTCTCTTGTTAGTACAGGGGTTGCAAGGACATTCCTGCTGTGCTCGTAGGTCTGGAGAGCAGCTCCAGTTCGTGTGCCTGCTCCAGCCACGCGGTCAGAGCTGGGCTCTTCCGAGAGCAGGTGCCAGTAAGCATCCAGGTGGCGAGGACTAGGGAGAGTAGCCGGGCCACATGCCCGGGTGTCATCAGAGTAGCAGCAGTTCACATGTAAGGTCTTGACATCTGTTGGTCCCAGTTTCTGATTTGTGGAATGGCAGCTGGGACTCCTACCCCCAGATTGTAAATTAAACTGGTAAACAGGCAGGAAGTCCTGATAAGGGCTGATGTGCGACAGGATCTTCTCCATTGTGACAACGTGGGGCGGGCAGTCAGCGCACAGGGTAGGTTGGCACACGGCACGGCTCAGCATCCCAACCTGTTGTACTGGGCTCTTCCGTGGCCCCAAGAAGCAGAGATCCCCCTCACACAGAGGGAGAGGCTGTGGTGCAAAGGACTTGGGGGCTTTCTGGGGATTTAGGTAGGCAGAAGAAGGCAGAGCTAAGTTTTGAACTGTCCTGTGCCAGGATAGCAGGAAGGGGTGGAGGCGGTTGATGGGAATAGCCATGGGACCCTCTTTGTCATGCAGAGAGGCGCCAGCCATCCCCATGCTGGAGCTCCTGTGATGGGGCTCTGCTCAGAAAGCCGGCGCTGCCTCCCATGGTGGGCCCTCAGCACATGCGGTCGCAGCTCACACACACCTGCTTCTCCATCCCTGCTGCGTGCCAATCAGGAGCGCTCGGTAGAGAAGGGCCTGCTGAGTTCCAGGAGTGCAGCAGTGTGGCAGGTCATAGCTAAAGAGCAGGGGGAGGCTCCGCGGACGTTCTGGCCCCAGAGCAGGGCCTAGTGCAGAGCACGTGTGGGAACCAGGGCTGCTGCCACATCACTTCCCTTCTCTCCAACCTAAAACTTAAAAAGCCACCTCGGCAGGTGACCGTGTCACCATCCATTCACAGATTACTTGAGTGCCCTTTGTGCTTGACGTTGGCCACAGTTGCACATTCAATGTAAAGTGGCCCTGGCCTCTCTGAGAGTGTGGCCAGGGGAGGTGGTTTCCGACACAGGGTGTGTGATCAGCGGACATGCTGTGGAAAGAAAGGCGCCACTACACCCGGCCCACAGCAGCCTACGTGGTGGCGGCCTGGGGAGGAGCCACCAGGTGGGCCCCTGGGCAGTGAGTGAGGACAGTGCCCTGGAGCCCAGGCAGGAGAGGCGAGTAGAGAGCGGCTGGGGCATCTGGGGCTGTGTGAAGGGAAAGGGACAGGCTGGTGTGGGAGCCCCCAGGCCCTGCAGTTACACTAGCAGGAAAACACTACCAGCAGGAAGCCTCACCTGGGACTGAGGTGGCAGATGCGGGCTCTGGCCGCTGGGGCTCAGCTGCAGGCCGCAGGTGGGAGAGGCCAGGGAAAAGCGGGCGGGGTGGGGGGGAGGGGGGGTGCACCATGAGGCAGCTTCCGCTGGGCCCCTTCCCCTCTCAGGATGAAGCCGATTCTGAGAATCGCATCACATTGTTCTGATTTTTTCAGAAAATTTGCAGCTGACATGTTCACCTGCTTCTTGCCCTCCCAGTTTGACTTGCTGGAAATGGACCGGCTGGAGAGGCCATTGGTCAACCTGCCGCTCCTTTTGGACCCATCTTCCTATGTGCCTGACACCGTCGACCTCACAGATGATGCCCCGGCCCGCAAGTACTGGCTCACCTGCTTTGAGGAGGCCCTGGATGGGGTGAGGGAGCTGTGGGCATCTGAGGGCCTGGCTGCCCTGGATCCTAGCGACAGTGAGAGGCATAGTGGGGGGTGCTTTCCAGAAGCCGTGCCATCTGCATCTGTGGTTAACAGGGTCTCAGGTAAAATTTCTCAGGCAAAACAGCTCCTGACCACTGGGTCACCAAGCTGGGCTGTGGTATCAAGGAGGCACGTGTCTTCTGTCAAACAGCGGCTAGTTAATGCATTTCTTGGGGCAGTAGAGGCCGCGCCATGGGAACATCCATCTTTCCCTAAAGTCCCTCAGAGGCTCTTGGATCTGTCCTCCGAGTGAAGGGTCCTGCCCTGCCCTGGGCCCAGCACTGGCTCTGAGGACATCCAGAACCACCTGTCCTCTAGGCAGGGCGGGAGGTAGCAAGTAGTATGTGGTCTCTTACCAGATGCTGTGGATTTGAGCCTTGCTTGGGGCTAGCAGTGACCTCCTCTCCCACCTTGCAGGGGAGTCCCCCGTGGGCTGCTGGGCCAGGCGTGCAAGCTGTCCACTGACTGCCTCAACGCCTGCCCTCGCGTGCTCAGGGGAACTGCTCCGAGCACAGCCCTGGCTTGGGGGCCACCCGGGGCTCTGCTGACCACCCCGTGCTTGGCAGGTGGTGAAGCGCGCTGTGGCAAGCCAGCCGGGCTCCGCGGACGCGGCCGGGAGGGCGGAAAGGTTCCGCCAGAAGTACTGGAACAAGCTGCAGACTCTGCGTCGCCAGCCCTTGTGAGTGTCCAGCCTGTGGGTGACCAGCCTCAGCAGGGCTGCGTGTCAGTGGTCGAGCCCCATGAGCAGGGAGACCTGGTGTGAGTGCCCAGGGGGAGGCATGTTCCCACCTGAGGGCCAGGGCTCCCCAGTAGCCTCTAGAGCCCCCCACGACACTGCATGCCTTCCCTTCCTCCCCCAGCACACGCTGGCCGGGATGCTCGGGGAGTAGGCAGCCCGCTCGGCCTGGCACCCTGCTGGCGTCCTGAACGCTGTGAGGACGTCCTTGGGGCAGAGGATGTGGCAGCCAGCAGGCAGTGTGCTCAACCACTCCCTGCCCTCTCTGTCCCCAGCGCTTACGGGACCCTGACTGTGCGTAGCCTTTTGGACACGAGGGAGCACTGTTTGAATGAGTTCAACTTCCCAGACCCATACTCCAAAGTGAGTGCCGCCCTCCTGTGGGCGATGTGTGGGTGGCGTGCGCCCTGGCCCTGAGCAGGTTGGTGGGCCCTGACCTGGCGGTGCTGCGGTGACAGCCCCGGGCCCCTAGTTTGGTCAGTTCTTTCTTTTACTGAACTTGCTTAATTTGCAGACCCTGTGTACACACAGCTTCTCCCAGTTTACAAAGTGCCCTGGGGGATCTGCCCCACAGCTAGCCTGGCCCTCTTCCTGGCCTCCCGAGGGAGCCTGGAGCCGAAACCAGTGTTTGTGGATGGCAGTTCTGCCTTCACTGGGGACGAGCTGGCCAGAGCCTGGCAGGTGCCTATGGGGGTCACTCTCCTCCTAGGACCATTCTGACCAGGCCACGTGCCAGGAGTGGTTGGCAGGGTCCTGGCCCTGGACGCAGGCTTCCCAGCCCTGCCCTCCTGTGGGCGTGTCTGGGGGTGGGGCTCCAGCCCTTGCCCTGCCTGGCAGCTCAGTCACTCCAGTGCTGAAGGCCTCCTGGGCCACGTCCCTGCACATGGCCATGCTGGGCTATCAGCAGCTGACTCATGCTCTTGGCTGGCGCTGTTCCGAATCCGTGGTACGTGTAAGCTGACAGGAGCTTCCCCCTTAAACTGCTGCTGTGACACCGATCCCCTTGAGCAGGCTCAGAGCTGGGACACTGTGCACCGCTTCCCCGACAGGGCACCCTTCCTGTCCTCCCTCCCGCTCTGCTGCAAGTCCGGAGGCACAGCCCGCCCCCCCTTGCCGCCCCCGTCTCGCCTCTCCCCGCAGGTGAAGCAGCAGGAGAACGGCGTGGCCCTGAAGTGCTTCCAGAAGGTGACCCGCTGTCTGGACGCCTTGGGCTGGGAGGAGAGGCAGCTGGCCCTGGTGCAAGGACTCCTGGCGGGGAACGTCTTCGACTGGGGAGCCAAAGCCGTCTCCGAGTAGGCGCTTGTCTTCCCAGCACGTGCACTGCTTCCCCACCCCACCCTCCCTCCAGCCCCAGGCCTGCCCCACCCCCAGGGCACCCTCACCTGAGGAGGTGGCAGTGGGCCAGGGTCCTGGGGGACTTGGTCTTGTTTGGGGCACGTGGCCTTGGGATGAACATGCCTGCTCTCTGGGCTGCCCAAGCAGGCACTAGTTAAGAGCAGGGGGCTGATGTCTTCGGTAGTAACGATCTGAATTCCTACTTATCTACCTACGTGGTTACCAATTAAATGATACTGAATGTCGAAATAAAAAAGCTCACAAGGGAGTCACACCCGCCCGTTGTGGGGGACGTGTGTTTACGAGCACACTGAGAGTCCCGCCCTGAGTTCTTGGCCACTCCATCACCCCAGCATTGCCCCAGTGGGCTCTGGCTGCCCCCCACCGGCCGGCCCACCTGCCCAAGCGGGGACTGCCCTTGCTCGGCACCCTGTCTCGGGCCTGGCATGCTGTCCGCTTGGCCCTTACTGAATGCGCCCAAGGCATGCTCTCAGACACAGACCCTGGGGAGGGCCATCCCCCTCCCTCCCCACCCTCGGCACGGCTGTCCCTTTGGGTGGCGAGTTGGGGTGGTGCTGCCCCCGGGGGCCTTATGTGTGGCTGCCAGGCCCAGAGGACTCTTCCCTGGCACCACTCTGCACACTTGAGTGGTGGTGCCCCCTTGAGAAAGCTATACTTTGTTCCCTTGCCGTTGCTGCCCAGGGCCAGAGCTGAGGTGACCACCGGCAGTGGAAACATGGCTTAGCTTGTTGATAGCAGCACCCATCCAGTTTGGGAACTGCTTTATTTGGGGTTTGTGGTAAGCAGTCTGGGTAAGGTCTGGGGTTTTGGTGACTTTCTCCTTTCCTCCTCTGCAGCGTCCTTGAATCTGACCCCCAGTTTGGGTTTGAGGAGGCAAAGAGGAAGCTCCAAGGTAGGGACACCCGGCTCTCACCCTTCTGCAGGGACATGGGGAAGGGAGCACTGAAGGGCAGTGAACCCCCTCTGAGCTGGTGGGGGGTGAGGGCCACTCCTCGAGAAGTGGGCGACAGGCTGACTGCATCCCTGTGTCTCACAGAGCGGCCCTGGCTCGTGGACTCCTACAGCAAATGGCTTCAGAGGCTGAAGGTACACGGAGCTGCCCTGACCTCTGTCTTGGGCCAGAACCTGCACTCAGGGATCAGGAGGCAGGGCCCCAGGGGTCACAGGACAGGGTGCAGGGGATGGACCCCCAGGGCATGGTGCCCCTACCCCCAGAGCAAGTCTTAAGTCGTCTATTCCATGCTCTGACCTGACTCCTGTGGGTCAGCTGACCTCAGGTCAAAGGTTGTTTGGGCCAGCGGTTCTGGAAGAAGCCCAGGCTGGCCCTGCCCCCAGCATCCCCAGCACCGCAGGACCCAGCAGCTCTCGGCCCCTGGGGAACGGAGTGCAGAGGTGTCTGGAACGCTTGGACGCGCCTGTTCCCAACTGAACGTCCTGGTTTTGTCTTGCAGGGGCCCCCTCACAAATGTGCCTTAATTTTCGCAGATAACAGTGGAGTAGACGTCATTTTGGGAGTCTTCCCCTTTGTCAGGGAGCTTCTCTCTAGAGGGACGGAGGTGAGTGCCAAGGGCCGCAGCGGGCCCCTTGCCTGGGCTCCTGCGCTCTGAGTGGGGTTGGCACCGCCGCGGGCCTCTCTGCGGCAGGTAGGCACGGGAGCCATCGAGGAGCAGAGTTTGGGTCGTCTTCCTGACCCCAGAGCTGGCATGGAGCCACCGCCAGGCAGGACAGGTTGCCAGGGGTGGTGCCCCTCGGCCAGTAGCCCCGGGCGGGCAGGCGAGCCAGGCTGGCTGGGTGCCAGGCGGTGGCAAAGTCCCCTGAAAGCCTGGGCTCCTGCTGCAGGTCATCCTGGCGTGCAACTCGGGCCCTGCCCTGAATGACGTGACCTACAGCGAGTCTCTCCTCGTGGCCGAGCGCATCGCAGCCATGGACCCTGTTGTCCAGTAAGCTAGGCAGAGGCCTGGGGGCCCTGGCGTGGAGAGGCGAGGGCGGTAGGAGCTGGCTGGGGCCCAGACCCAGAACACCGATCCCTTGTGCTTGGCAGCTCGGCACTCCAGGAGGAGAGGCTGCTACTGATGCAGACAGGCTCCAGCTCCCCCTGCCTGGACCTCAGGTACCCATGGCGCCTCCAGTTCCCTGTGTGTGGGGGCGGCAGAAGTCGGGGCCGGTGGGCTCAGGAACCTGTCCATTGCACCGCAGGCTGGGTCTGGCCCGCGTGGGGGCGGGAGAGACAGACGCCCCGGGCTCCAGCTGGCCCGTTTCCCCCACCTGTAGGCAAGGAGCTGTCTCCCCGTGGTCGTCCTTAGATGATGGGCTCAGGGCTCTGCTTTCTGCTGGGGATTCCAGAGCCTGAGCGAGCCTGGCAGCTGGAGCCAGCCCACGCGGAGAGGTCCGGAGTCTGGGCTCCAGGCTGTTTCAGGGTGCTCCTCCCATGTTGACTTCATCCCTTCCCCGGCTGCTACCAGCCAACAAGAAGGGGCAATAAGAGCCTGGGAGGAGAAATCAGAGCCTTTAATGTTCAAGTAGAGAAGCATTAACAAGGCCCAGTGTTCAACACTGCTGCCTTCTAGTAACAGTGCAGCTGGTGGGGTCCCCCAGTTAGTGAGCCAGGGGGTAGGGTCTCGGGGCATGAGGCCCTATGCCCTCGCCCCACCTCACTGCCCCCTTCCTCCCCGAAGCCGCCTGGACAAGGGGCTGGCCGTGCTGGTGCGGGAGCGTGGCACGGACCTGGTGGTCATCGAGGGCATGGGCCGCGCCGTGCACACCAACTACCACGCGGCCCTGTGCTGCGAGAGCCTCAAGCTGGCCGTCATCAAGAACTCCTGGCTGGCCGAGCGGCTGGGCGGCCGGCTCTTCAGCGTCATCTTCAAGTACGAGGTCCCGGCCGAGTGAGGGGCCCGCCCGCCGGACTGTTCTGCTGGGCACTTGTCGGGAATGCACTTCCACTACCACAGGGAAACTGCGTCCAAGTCAGAGTATTTATATTGCACTTCCGTGGCCCAGCCAGGTGCGCCCAGGTGGGCATGGCGCTCGCAGAGCTGGGTTTGATGTCTCTTTAACGCTGCCATGGTCGTGATGGAGAGATGTGACTTTTGTCCCATGAGACATTCACGTTGGAATATATTTAACTGTGAAATAATCTTTTATATATGTGCATATATATATAAATATAAATATATACCTCTCTCTGGCAGAGGCTCGGCACACACCGTTTTTGGTGCCTTTGCTGCTTGGTTTCAGAGAACGCAGCCCGCCAGGGAAGCCTTAACTCAGTCTGGGAACATCTAGGTGGGTCGCCTACCCACCCCTTCTCCAGGGAAGCCAAGAGTGTGATCTTGCCTTTCAGTCACTTTGGGATCTTGGGCCCGCCTTGGCCTGCAGGCTGTGACCAGCACCCCATCACATGGCACCCTGATCTCTACCACCCACCTGGCCCAGAGACAGGAAACTCCCCACAGCAGGTCTGAGAAGGTGGCCCTCCCGTGTGTCTCCAGCCCTTCCCAGCCCTGCTACACACAGGAGGGACGGCGCTGAGCAGCCCTCCTGACTCGGGGGCCTGCTGAGTGGAGGCTGCGGGCACCAAGGCCCTCAGGGGCTCTTGGGGGGCTGGCGGCTGGTCCATGCTCCTGTCAGAGCTGGTGAGGCTGCATGCATATTGTCACCATGGCCTTGAGCCTGTGCCTAGAGCCCCGCCAGTGACAGGTGGGCTGCTGGGAAGCACACTGGGCCTGGCCCCGGAAGTGCTGAGAGATAGTGAGGGCTTCCTGCTATTCCTGGGCAGCTGGATGTGTTCCCGGGGTGCAGACCACCTTGGAATGAGCCACCAGGCTGCCAGTTTGCACACTGGGCAGCAGGGGGCTGAGCGAACTACTACTTAGGTTTGTTTAGAGTTTGTTTCTTGGGAATGTGGAGAGCTCAGAGTGGAAAGCCCCTGTTACCGTGGGCCCCGAGGCCTTGGGGTAGTGCTGTGACTTGGCACTATGGAGCAGCCCCTGAGCTCTGAGGAGGGCAAAGCCAGCCTGGCTGTCACCTGCCAGGACCTGAACCCTGTGCAGCTTTTTCTGCCACCACCACCCCTTTTCACCAAGACCCCTGCTGTGTTCTCTACCTTGCTGGGACACTGAAGCCTGGTGCCCTGGACACTTTACAGGACACTTTAATGGGTGATTCAGGACCTGCCCTGGAACCAGCTGGCAAGGATGGCCAGCCCCGTTGCTGCCCCCTGCCTCTGGCGCTCCAGCCAGCCCACTCCCAGCCCTGACACAGGCAGCCGCCAGAGGGCAGCAGGGGGCACAGCTGGCCAGAAGGCACTAGCCGATGGATGGCCCTGCTCCCAGAGGATCCTCACGCAGGCCTTGAGCCTCCCCAGCTCGCACCCCTCTCGGCTCAGCAATCTGGCTGCCTCTGTGTGGCCTTCCTGGCTGCCCAGCCCAGCACACCTGTCCTCCCTGGGGGTGGAGCCGTGCTGGCCCAGCAGTCTGGCCAGAGCCCTGCTCAGCTGGGTTCAAGGAGGCCACAGCCTCCCACGTACCCAGGCCTGGGCCTCAGGGAGGGGTCACTAGGGCTCTGAGTACCCCTCCCCCCCACCCACAGGTACCTGTGCTGTGACAGAGACCGTGCCCCTTTCCCAGCTGGAGCAGAGAGGCTCTGGGCCTCCTTGGAGCTGGAGCAGTCAGCCTGCCCCACCCGAACTCTGAGCTCTGCTGGGGACGCCCAGCAAGGTGCCTCCCTGCTCACTGCCTCGCAACAGTCCCCTGCCCCTGCACCACACCCGAGGTTCCAGGGGGCTAGGCCTGACAGGTGCACCTCTCCAGGGGCGGGCCACAACTCCCTAAGCAGATACTCCCCAGATCTGCAGAGTAGAGAGCTCCCCGGGTTCCCAGGGGCCTGGTGGAGCCTGGAGATGAGGGGGCCAGTGGACACCCCACCCTGGCCTTGGCTGAGTTGGGGCTAGTGGCCAGCACAGGTCCCTGGGACCCATGGAGGAGGCTCCAGAGCGCCGCACACACCCATAGCCAGCCTCCTGGCCACCATGCCCAGCCCCTACCTTCCCAAGGGTCTGCGCCCCAGAAGACAGGGCTTATCCTGGGGGTGGGGCCCAAGGCCTTCCTGGCCAAGCCATTGTGGGGGCCTAAGCCCACTGCCTGTTGCCCCAAGGGCACAGCCCTCGGGGTATCTCCGATAGAGGCCAGAGGCCTGTGGGGCAGACCCCTCGTGGCCCAGGCAGAGGTCAGGGCCAGGCCTTGCACAGACCCCCGCCAGTTGTACTTGGTGCATGGTCACAGAGGGAGTGGGCGGGCAGTGGCCCACACGGACCAGGCGCAAGCATGTTTTTGGATTGTGTTCAGTTCACAAAGAGCCCAGGGAGTCCCGTACAGAGCAGGTTTGTGCAGAACAAGCCAGACACGGTCGGGGTGGGGGTGGGCACCCCCCAGCCACTCTGGGCGTGCAGCAAGCATTCCTGGGACCGTGCGCCCACACACACCCTACTAATACCAGGTACAAGTGGAAAAGGACTCAATACCATTTAATGTAGAAGCTTTGTCTCTGAAAATTTAAATATCTCTGTGTATACATCTCAAAACATCAGACCTGCCCAGCCCTGGGGCAGGGGGCAGCGGTGGCAAGGGCAGTCACGTCCGGGGCAGGTGGGCAGCATTCCCCGGCTGGGGCAAACGCTGGGTCGCCAGCCTCTGGGCTCTTGGTCAGAGTCTGAGCAGGAGGCTGGTGGCCACGGTGTCCTTGGAGGGGACCAGCATGTCCCCAAAGCCCCCGGGGCCAATGGAGCATGCACCCTCGGGGCTGCCCCGCTCCTCCTGCGGGGGTCCCCGCAGGCCCTGCAGTCGCTGCTGCCGCTCCTGGGCCTGGCGGGCCCGGCTGGCGATGGCACGCACACGGCTCTGGCTTCGGGAGGAGGAGCGTCGCAGGAAGCCCGGGCCCCCCACTCCCCTCTCCCCAGCCATGCTCAGGCTGCTGGGCAGTGTAATGTCCCCGGCCAGCTGGAAGCCCGTAAGCCAGCGCAGCTGCTCTGTCAGGGCATCCCGCCGTGCCCCCCGCCCCGCCGACGCTGCGCCAGCAGGGCCCAGGCTGCAGCCCCGGCTGTGGCCCAGGCTCTCGTTGTGGGGTGCGAAGTCATCAGCAGTCAGGTCTCCCAGGCTCTTGGACTTGGCTGCTGCGGGGCAGTCCCGGAGGCCTACCAGGGGGAGGAAGCCCCAGGGAGGCCTCTGGGCCAGGGGGCGGGCCCGCTGCTCACCGGGAGCCATCAGCAGCTGGCCAGCAGCCCGCAGGTTGGGGTTGGACTTGCTCTTGGTCACGGTGGGCGGGTGCAGGCAGGCAGCCGAGGCAGAGCAGGGCCGCAGGGGCAGGCGTCTGGCCGGGGCTCCCGCCAAGGTCTCACAGCCTAGGTCCAGGCCCAGGCCCGGGAGGGAGAGGCCAGTGACTGTGTCGCTGGATGACATGCTGGAGGACGAGGACATGCTATCCCGGTGGCTGCCTGGCTCTAGGCGCTGCCGCAGCCCATCACCGCCCGGGGCATCCAAGTGCACAGCCGGGGAGGGGAGAGCCAGGGGCCGACGTCCAACCAGGGCCTCCGAGGGCACCTGCCCCTCATTCTTGGCCCTTCTGACCACAGGCGGATGGCCCAGGACCCAGGGGTGGCCCCTGCTGTCCATCTGGCCACCGGGGCCCCCGCTGTTGCACGCCCACTGCCTGCTCTTGGGGGCCAGCTCAGGTTCCCTGTGGCTGGTCCTGATTGGGAGCCGCATGGACGCATCCAGAGCCACCCCTGGGGAACTCTCAGCCCTGGTGCCAGGTCCTACAGAGCTCAGGGGCCCTTCTGGGGCAGTGCTCGTGGGGGTGGCCCCCAACGGTGGGGGGCCAGGGCCCAGGGCTGGCTCCTCAGCGATAGTTTCCAGAGAGGAGACTGACCACCGCGTGGAGAAGGGGCGGCTGTCTGTGGGGGAGAGAGCAGCGTGTCAGCAGTGGCCCCATGGCCCTGCTCCCCATCCTGTGTAGGCCGCTGCTCCACCCTGCCCTCCGACTCCATTGCTGCTGGGGACCCCAGACAGGGTGGGGGGCGGTGGTCCACAGGGTGAGACGCAGCACAAGGCACACGGGGTCTGGGCCCCGTTACCTGGCACTTGGCTGCGGTCAGTTCCTAACTACAGAGGCAGCGTGGGGACAGAAAGAACGGGATGGTCAGTGTGGGGGTGGGGCTGGTAGACAGACAGACGGACAGCAAGGCTGAGAGGGGCACAGGGCGCATGGAAGGAGCAGAGGGAGATAGCTCAGCCTCCACCCCTTCTCCCCAGGCAAGCGGGCAGCTGCGTGAGGGCGGGGGGGACACATGCCGTCTGCTCCACTGGGCGCTTGCAAACTCTGAGGCCCCCACGTCAAGCTCTGAGCCGGCCTTGGGGCTGCCCTTTGGCAAACCACTGACCCACACCACACTTCCCACCGTGCAGGGCAGGGGCCAGGACCCCTGCAGCCCAGCCCTGGAGGAAGGAGGTGAGAGGCTGGGCACTGCCCTGGGTCCTAGGAAGGGCACAGGGCGCGGCGGGACAGGCCAGGGAAGGAGGCCCGGCACAGGCACTAGGTGAACACAGCCCGGCTCTCAGAGCCCCGCAGCAGGTGGGAGCCTCAGGGTGATGGCGCCTGTGGCCAGACGTGCCCTCACTTCCCTGGCCACTTGGGGATGCAGGGAGTACTCTGAGGGCAAGCTGCTCAGGGGTATCCTTTGGGGTCAGTGGGGGGTCCCCGAGGGCAAGCCAATGGAGCAAGGGGAGGAAGCTCAGCGGGGACCCCGGCCCAGGCCATGCCGAGGGCAGTGCAGGGAGGTCGAGGGACACCAGGCAGGAGCACCTGGCCTTACCGGTGGGGAATATGGAGGGTTTACTCCTAATCTCCGCCAGCTTTTCAACGAACAAGGCATTCACCTCCCTCTGCGGGGCCCCCGCCTGCCTGTGGGCACCCTCAGGCGTGCGGGCCGCCTCGGGGCTGCCCTGGCTGCTGGAGTCCGAGGACAGGGAGCCGCTGCCTCCCAGGCCCAGCCCCTGGGCCCCAGGGCCCTTGGGGGCCCCTCTGCCTCTCTGCGGGGCGGCATGGGGGGCCCCCAGCGAGTCTGCCTGGGGGCGGGGCTGCTGGCTGATGGCCTGGTGTCCGCCTGCTGGCCCCAGGCTGGACAGCCACCCCCTCCGCAGGCCCTCGGTATCCTCGCCGGCGCAGGAGCCCACCACACACTTCATGCAGGTGGCGGCCATCCCGGCAGGCCCGGGGCCCTCGGGGGCATGTGGGGGCCGCCCCTGCGCCGGGCTCCTCTCTGCCAGCGCCTTACCTCGGGGGCTACGGCTGCCGGCCTCCTCCCTGGCCGGGGCCCTCGGAGCAAGGCCAGGGCTAGGGGGTGTCACATCACGGGCCTCCCCCTCGGAGCCCGCATCCCGTGTGCCCGGGACAAGCTCCGGGAAGGCCTTGCAGCCCGGCTTCTGGCTCTTGGTCGGCGCACTGGCTGTGCGCCGCAGGAGCCGCTGGCTAACAGAGGGCCTGGGTTGGGGTCGCCCAGCAGCAGGACTGTCCAGGGAGCCGGGCTTTGCGCCTCGGAGGAACAGGCCTTTTAGGCCCAGAGTCTGCTTGACCTGCAAGAGAGAGTCCACATAGCAGGCGGCAGACACTGGGGGCCAGGGGCTGCCCAGCCCCACCCAGCCCTGGCACATGGCAGGTGGCCGCCTGGCTGAGCCCCTGAAGCCTGAGAGGCCAGATCGTCCAGGGCTCTGGCGGGCAAGCCAGGCTTGGGCCACTCAGGGCTATGTGCAGGGAGGGGGGGTCTCCAGGGCATCTCTGCCAGGGACAGAAGCTGCTAGGCCCCCACAGGGCCTGGGAATGTTCCCGGCCTACAGTGGGAGGAGTGCCTGCCACTCTTGGGGCTGGCAGGCCCGGGAAGGACAGGAGGGAGGGGACCCCCGGGGTCCTCCCACGCAGAGGCCTCGTACCCAGGGCACCAGGCCACCACCCCGTGTATGCTTGCAGGCTCCTGTGGCACCCACTCTGGCAGGGCAGGCTGGCATGGGGAGGACTCCGAGCGGGCATCAGATGGGCACAGGCCCCGCCAGCTCCCACGTGCCCTACCCGCAGGCCCAGGAAGTATGCACAGCCAGGAGCGGCCCATGTTGCACACCTGCACCCACCACCCTGGGGGGGTGCCACCTCTTCAGGAAGCCTTCCAGACTCCTGCCAGGCCCCGGTCTCTGCCCATGTGTCCTGAGGGCAGGGCCCATGCTGGCTTGGTGGCCAGAACCGCTGCTGGCCCAGGTGGGGATGGGGGTTCCCTGCATGGCCTCTCCGCGCATCCTCCCCGCCTGAGGGGGGCAGCCAGGGGCCTCAGGGACTGGCTGGCAGGCGCCTGAGCCAACATCAGAGGGGCCGGCGGGTGCATCTTGCCGGTACAGAGGCTGCAAGGGTCCTCACATGCAGGGGCCCCAAACAGCAGCTGCCATCCCCAGTGACGGGCCAGTCCTCAGAGGAGGCACTGAAGCGGCCGGCATTTGAATCAGCTTCCTGATTCAGGACCCAAATCCAGAGCGATCTGGTCAAAGTTGGCTGAGAAGTCACTTAGAAGAAGGCCTAGGATTCAGGCCGGGGTTCCTCCTGCCCCGGAACTGGGGGTCACTGGGGGTCACTGGGGGTCACTGGGACAGAGTCAGAGGGGCGCATGGGGGCTGAGCGCGCACAGCCAGAGAAGCGGCCCCGGGCGTGGGGTTGGAGGAGGCGTGGGCGTCAGAGGCATGGGGACAGGAGGAGATGCAGACCAGCAGGGCTGCTCGTGCAGGCGGCCTTGCCCAAGGCCAAGGCCTGCCTCGCAAATGCTGCTCTGCGGCTGAGGACGGTCCGAGGGACCCCAGAATCCCATTACGATCCATGTCCCATGAACTGACAGTCTCCAAAATGCTACCAGGAATCACAGATGCTAATGAGGTAGCCTGAGCATGCGGGTGGCGTGGGCAGGCCGGGCCACCCTGGGCCAGGGTACCTTTGAGCTCTAACAGGGGGGCCGTGCTTCTAAAGGTGGACTTTGGACACAGAGAAGCCACTGCAAGACCAAAGAGACAGTGTGAGGCCGTGAGACGCCGGCACAGGGGCGGAGCCCGCGGAGACAAGCACACAGGACAGACAGGTGCTGGACGGTGGACCACAGAGAGCTGGAGGCCTGCAGGGCCGCGGGGCACCAGGGGACAGGTTAGCACTGGGCTGCCGCAGAACACCTGTGTGTGCCCTGCCCGGGCCCTGAGCACAGAACCGGGGACCCCTAGGCTCTGCAGATGGGACGGTGAGTGAGACCCCCATCCTGGGACAGAGGCAAATGTGCTGGGGACCAGAAGGGGGAGGTAGTGGGACAAAGCCAGACAGACACCTTCCCAGGAGAGACGGAGAAGCAGGGATCCTGAGAAGTAGAAGGGACAGGAGAGACATGGGAGGGGGCCATGGCACCCATCTCTTGTGCCCACCGCCACCTGGGGACACAGATGGAGGTCAGGTGGCCCCCATCCCGCAGGCAGAGACAGGCCCAGCACTAGGCTTCGGCCCAGGGACAGAGCTGGGTGGGGCTCGGGAGCAGCCCTGTGGGTGGCACTCACCTTACCGCTGATGTCACTGATGGCCACATGGACAAAGATGGAAGCCTCCTCCATGCCCTCCAGGTACACGTGCCGGTAGCCTGCAACAGCCGGGTCATGGCTCTCCCCGCCTGGCTCTCCACTCACAGGCCCCATGGCCCTGACCCAGAGCCCAGTCCTGGGGCCTCCGCCTCCCCCAGGAAGCCCGTCAGTACTGCTCCATCCTGAAGGGATCTCTTCCTCATCTGCAGCCCGAGCTCCCCTGGCCTTGCACCCTTCTCGGCAGCTTCCTCTGCGTCCCCAGGCCACCCCAGGTGAAAGCCAGCTCCCAGGAGGAAGCTGGGCCCCATCCCGCCCTGGAGCGCTCAGCTGGCCTGAATGGGGGACACTGGCCCGGGCTCTGCCCTTCCTCCTCGTGGCGCCCTGCCCACCTGGCATCATGCTGCTGAAGGCCAGTGTCCTCTGGCCAATGAAGTCACGCCCGATGGGGTCATGGTCCCAGACCAGGAACCGCACCAGTGCGATCTCAGGCATGTGCACCGTGAACACCAGGGTCTCCTCCCACATGGGGTTGAATCCTGGAGGCCGTCGGAAGAAGGGGTCACCTCCCGCCCCAGGTCCTGCCTGGGCCACCTGGGCCCACACCCTCTCCCGGAGCCACCTCCTAGGCTGGGTTGTCTGGCAAGAGGGACCAGGTGGTCATCATTGGGCTCCTAGCCAAGGGGACACCTGCACAGTCCTGGATCGCAGGAGGCAGCCCTGGACCACTTCCGCTCCCTGCAGATTGGCATCACCAGGCGGGAGCCATGCCAGGGCCGCGGGGCCCAGGTGGTGGCAGGTGCCCACAGCGCTCACCATTATCGTCCACCACGTGGGTCTGCTCCTTGCTGCAGTCCACAGGGAGCCCGATGACCTCCACCTCTACGAAGGGGTCGATGATCTAGCGCAGAAGGCAGGGTTGGTGCCAGGACAGCCCCGGCCCGCCCCCACCCAGACCCCGGCCTCGCCTACCTCCCCGCGGTCGCCAAGCACTGAGTCCCTGGGCTTGGGGAGCTGCTGCCCACTGATAATCCGCAGTACCAGCTGCTTCTTGAGCTGCCCGGGCAGGGGGTCCTCGGCGTGCGGGTTGAAGGTGCCTGAGGGGCCAGGGCATGGGGCTGAGTGGGGCTGGGGCAAGGCCCCCTCAAGTTGCCAGGTGGTCAGAGGCTACACAGCACACTTGCCTCCAGCCCCACTGACTCGATGGGAGCCCCAGCCCAGGAGGACGAGGCTGTGTGCCAGCGGGGGGCGCTCAGGGCCTGTGTGCCGTCGCCGTCGCCATCGCAACCGCCCCGTGGCGTGGCCTCCCCACTCCACCCCCTCCAGAGGTGAACCAGGGGGCTCAACTCCTGCGAGAGGCCAGCGCCTCTGGGTGGGGAGCCAGGTGCCCAGGGACAGGGCAGCCAGGGGCTTGGGCAGGCGGAGAGCCTGAGGGGGTGAGTGCCCGTAACAGGCACAGCGCAAGCCAAGAGGGTGGGGAGGAAGGATGGGTGTAAAGAGACCTACAAATGGTTTCCAGCACATCAGGGGAAAATCTTCAGTGTCTGGGGAGGGAGGAAGGGAACCCCCTAGCTCGGTGGTACAGGCAGGCCTCAACCCCTCATGCAGTAGCCTGTTGGGGGCAGGGGCTCTGTCATTCACCCCCTCCAGGTCCCTGGCAGAGTGGGTGCCCTTCGCTGCACATGGCCCACCTCCAGACACCCTGGGTCCCAGCATGGCCCCAGCAGTCCTGCCAAGCTGCCCCATGACCTTAGTGCAGCCACACGGCCCCGGGGCCCCAGCCTCACCCTGGCACATGCACTGGGGCTTGAGCACGTAGCCACAGCTGCCGTTGGCACTAAACTTGGCCCGGTTCAGCTGCAGCATCCGCCCCTCCGACTGGTAGTTCAGGGCCACTGCGGAGAGGGACGTGAGGGCTCCCGGTCAGCGTGCGCCCATGGCCCCTGCCTCCCCTGCACAGCCACCTGGGAGCCTGTGTGAGCAGAGCTGAGCCTGGGCTTACAGCTGAACACGGCAGGGCCGTGCATCCGGGCAACGCGACCCGCAGTGCCTGGCAGAGCCGGCCCCCTGCGCACCCCTGGGCATGCATGGCAAACGTGCCGTAACTCCCACCTTGCCCTGGGGTCCTGAGGAACCCCCACCCCAAGTCCCAGCCTAGAGGATGCCGCGTGGGCTCCCCAAAGCCACGGGTGAGGACTGAGGCACACCCCTGCGCCCACCCATCTGGCAGCCCGCGTTCCAGAAAGGCTGCGGGTTGAAGTTGCTGGAGTCAACGCGGTAGGACGAGGGGTAGACACGGGAGAGCTGGTGCTGGTTGAAGCGCAGGTACTGGGCTGGCTTCTGCTGCAGGATCTGCTGGGCCCGGGCCTCGCTGAACGATGACACCTGCCAGCTGGCCGCCACTGTGGGCGCACAGGCCACCTCAGCTCCCGCCCGGGTGTGGCGGCCCCCCGATGCCCAGGCCCCCGGAGCTCTCACCCTCCGTTTCCACGTCATGGGAGCCCACGGACTTGGTGTACTTCACCAGGTCCGAGAGGGCACGTGACAGCTTCATGGTCTTCTTCTGCCGGGCGGCCCTGTGCAGAGGGCGAGGCAGGGGCAGGGCCCGGGGTCAGACCCGCTGCGGCGTGATACTGGGGGGCCCTGCACGGAATGCCTCCCCCACCGGGATGGGCCCGTCTGGCCCCTGGCCTGCACATCGGACCCCAGCATTGCCAGGACAACGGCCTCCAGCTGCCACTGCCTCTCCCAGGGTCTGGGCCGGGGGCAGCATACTGACCCTCGGCTCCGGCTGCCCTGGGGATCCAGCTCTGCGTCCGCCTCCTCCACACTGGCCACCTTCTTCAGCCGGCTGCTTTTTTTCTGTGCGGAAGGAGGGCAGAGTCGGCACCCACAGAGCCCTAGGTGCAGCCAGGCCGTCTGCAAGGCCAGGAGGGGGTGGGAGGTGGGCCTGCCCATCCTCAGCAGGGCCCCGGGCAGCCTGGGCCCCAGGTGACCCTGAACGCGGGTATTGGCTGGTGTGAGCCACAGAGGCCGCAGAGGCACCTGCTCCATTCCGCCCAGACCAGGACTCCAGAATCAAGGCACTTTAGGGGGATCCTGGGAGGCAGGCACAGGGACAGCGAGGGCACATGAGGGCAGGGACCCCGGCCTGGGAGCTCCCCAGACCTTTCGCTTGGAGAAGCTGCTCATGAGAAGCCGGCTGTTCCTCCTGCTGGCTCCAGCATCCTCCCCAGACTCCGTGTCCTCCTCAGCCTGGAAGGCGGAGAGACAGAGGACACAGAGTGAGCCCAGTCTCACACCAGGTGGGGTGGGGCGGCCTCCCGGGAAGCAGGGAGCTGAGCGGGCCTGGGCTCTGGAGGCACCGACAGCTGCCCGGGAGCGGAGAGCAGAGTCCTGACGGGGTGCTCACCCTGATGTGATGTTTTAAACTCATCAAGTTCCCAGTTCTGAGTTTTTCCCACAGACAGTGACTGCATGAGAAACGCTGTTTGTGCGTCTAGAACATTTCTCAGCTGCGCCTGCTTATGCAAGGTTTTCACAGGATCCCTGCAACTCTGGCGTCCTCCCCGGATTAGACAAATAAAAGAACACACTCCCCAGAGCTGCTTCCCGTTCACCCTCAGGGCTGCAGTGACTCCTGGCCGCTCAGCCTTCCTGAGCACAGAGGTCCCTCCTGGCCCCAACCCCCACCAGGGCTTCCCCCAGGCTGGTCCCAAACACAGACGTCTGCACACCACCACTGTGGGCGCCCCGCACAATGCCCATGGACACACCCCTGCACATAGGCACCGCCCTGCCATGCCCCAGCCCGCCCGCTGGCCTTTCTCTCATCCAGGAGGTGAGCAAGGCCCCCTCAGGTGTGGATTCTGGTCACCTGGCAGAGGCAGCCTGGAGCTCCAGCTGGGAACACAAGGCCCGGGGTGCCCAGCAGGAGAGGGCAGGATGGTCAGAGTGCCTGCCCCTTGGCCTTACCGGCCTGGACACTGCCCACAGTGGCTCACACACTAGGGAGGGGGCGCGTGGCCAGGGACACTGCCTGGCAGAGTCAGCCCCCTCCAGCTCCTTCTGACCCCTGAGCTCTCCCCACTCCCGTGCACCTTGTCCTCCACCCTCCTGGGGAGTCAGCACAGGCACCTCAGCTGCCCTTCTGCTGCCAGAGCGGCAGAGGGGCCTGTCTGTGCCCTTCGTGCCCTCGGTGGGCTGCGCAGAGAGGCACAGGCCCGCAACACTGAAGGTGCTCAGGGCGGCTACGGCTTGAGTTGCTTGTAGACATGTCACCCCCCTCTGCCCCAGCAATGCCAGCCTGTTTTCCTAATTCATCGATGACTCCACAGTGGGCTGGCCGAGGCACTGGAACCGTGTTCAGTGTTCAGAGCCAGTTGAGGCTGACGCGCTTCACAGCTGTTTAAACATCTCCTGAAATGCTGCATACGAGTGCCTGTGAGTGGGGCACGGCCGAGGAGAGGAGTGGGCTGGCCCGGTGTCCCGAAGAGTGGCTGCCTCCGTGATCAGAATCTGCTGTCACCTCAGCACGCCCCGAGCTTGGCGGGGGACGTGGCACCCTCAGGGGCGGCAGGCAGTTGAGGGCCCCCACCAGGCCCCTCCTGCCCTGGGGACATAGCCTGGTGCTCACAGAGAGCTGGGCAGGGCAAAGTGGCTGGGTGCAGCAGAGCACAGGCTGAGGGCTAGGCCACAAGCCCCTCCTGACCACGACGGTCCAGTCCTGGCCATGCTGGCATCCGGGGTCTAGGTCCCAGCAGAGGACCAGGCCTGTCCTTGGCCAGCACCCACAGCTGACATGGCAAACAGGCCCCCTCCTTGCCTGTCCTCTTCCTCCCCTCCAGACAGCCGTCGGCCATACCCTGTGCCACTTGCCCCATCCCAAGGGGACCTCGAGGGGCCCTCAGGCCCTTGGGCAGAGGGGACAGAGGCACATCCAGGTACATCCAATACCCCTCTGCCTAGATGCTCCCCTCTCTGCCTGAACCCCCCCAGAGACCTCCCCAGCTCCACCCCATGGCGTCCCCTGCCATGTCGCAGCAGGGAGGGCCTGATACCTCTGGTGGGGTGGGATTCCCTGCTCCCCACATCAAATCCCCATGCGTGCCAGCTCAGCCTGAGCTCCACCTCCTCCAGGAAGCCTTCCCTGAGCGCCTGCTCCCCCCCATGCAGAAGGCTGCTCAGACACAAGGTCCCCAGGGCCAGGCTACTCTTCTGAGCGCCCCCACATTTTGCCTGGCCAGGAAAAGCAGGGACTTCGCATCATCACTGCCTGGCTAGGCAAGACCACCATGCTGCCTGCCCACCCACCAGAGCCACTGGTCCTCTGGAATAAGTGACCAGCTATCAGCACACAACCTGGGGCGCCACCAGCATGGAGAGGGACCTTGGGCTTCCAGAGGCACCAGCTGCACCCCATGGGTGGGACACAAATACCCACACTGAAATATACTGTCAGGGTCCCAGCCCCCTCACCCTGGTCAGGGAGGAGCTGCCTTCCCCTCCCGGAGCTCAGATAGCAGCCAGGCCCGTGCAGGGGACAGCAGGCAGGGATCCCCAAATAGGGAGGCACTGCCTTGCTCGCCTGCAAAACGGGGTCTGCAGGGCCCACCGATGCCCACCTGCCCAAGGCCAGCTGCCCGCCCACCACAGCCCCCGGGAATCTGCTGACGCTCGGGCCGCTTGGCCGCTGTGCCGTCCCCCCGCAGCTGGGATTCGAACTTCTCAGCCGCACTAAGCCAGCCTGCCACCCCAGCACACGCCCCACGTTCACACGCCCCATGTTTGCTGTGACAGCCCCCCCACTGTCCTCTCCCTGGAGGCACTTCCGCACGAGGTTGTGGGAGTCTCCGGGCCGGGACAGCCAGATGTCTACTCAGGACTGGCTGGGTTCGGAGCCCATGGGTGCCCCTCCCTGTCATTCATGAGACTCCTTGGGGGGGGCGGTCCTGCCTCCGGCCCCCAGGCACTGCTCAGGTCCCCTTCTGCGAGGAGCTGCAAGTCCCCGGGGGCTGCTAGCCCTCTCCTGCCCAAGGACCAGGAAGAGGTTGCCAGCTGGGGCTGGCCCTGAGCCTCAAGGGACAGGCCCTGGCTCTCGGCTGCACCAGAGGAGCCACACAGGGAGGGCAGTCCCCAGCCCCAGCTCTCTGCCCTGTGTCACGGCAAAGTCTGCAGGTCCTCCAGGGTGAGAACCCAGATGGCCAGATGTGGGCTTCTGAAGGAACAACCAGGGGTGGCGGGACATGGGTGCAGGTGTGTGGCTGTGTGCCATGCGCGTGTATGTATGCACAGACGCCATGCTCGGGGCACCCGGCCACAGGGCTCTCACCCCTTTGCCCTCTGCCTCGTGCCCCAGCTTCCCTGAGGGAGGCAGCGTGGGGACAGTGAAGTCATTCAGGTCCTCACAGTCCCGAATCTTGGACTCCTTGATTAGGGAATCCAGTTTCCTCTTGGCGATGTTTTCCACACGCTTCCGATTGGAGGAGCCCTGCAAGAGCCAGATGGCTGGCCTGTTGGCAGCAGCCCCCAGCCCCGCAGGCAGCAGCAGGGAGGCCCCCCACCAGATCATGGGCAGGGCTGCAGGGTCCTGCTGGAGCTGGGGACAGCCCGCCCCATCTGGACTGAGCACATCTCAGCCTCTCTCACCCGGTGTGGGCTGCACGCTCACTCCTACGTGATGTCCCCTGGCCGGCGGGCATGTGACTTGCCCTGGACTGTGGACACTGACCAGCAGGCCCTGATTCCAGGCCCTCCTGACTCTTAATGCCTGCCTGAGGGGCCCCTGAAGACCTGGCTGGCTGCCCAGTGGGCCTGTGGGGTCCAGGGGATGAGGGGGTCAGTGCACCACATGGCCCACTGGGCTCTGAGAATGGCTCAGCAGCTCGGGACCTGGGACCATGCCACTGGCCACCGCATGCCTCACTAAGATGGGCATGGGCAGGGGGGCAGGTTCAGACTGCCTGGCTGGCCAGTGCCAGGGGCTGGGGAGGTGGCTTCCAGGAGCTCTCCCCACCCGGAACATCCCCCAGTGTGGCCCTGACTGACGTGGGCCCCTCCAGGGCAGGGCCGGGGCCTTGGACCTCTGGGTGCCCTTGTGCCAGTTGCAGATGGTAAAAGGTAGGCATGGGCTCTGGGCCACCTTGGGTGGGGAGCAGTACGCAGGCACCAGGAGCAGGAAGAATCCTGCTGCCCCAGGGTTCCTAAAACAATTAGCCAGCTCAGTGGCTCCATGCAATTATTTCCCATCTGATGGCCCCGTGGGGAGAAATGATGCCTTTGCTGCCTTGCAGCCACAGCTTAGAGCAGCCCCAGAGGAGAAAAGATGCTAATTACAGAGCCCCCAGTCCCTCTGCACGGCCCTCCTGACCCCTCAGCCTCCCTGCACCACTGGGCGCAGACAGAACCGCCCTTGGGCTGGGACTCAGAGTCCAAGTCCTGCGGGCAGGGGCAGGCAGGGGAGGCCCCACTGACCCTGGCCCAGCAGCCTGCTGGCTTTGCGGGCACCACCCCGCTGCACTGAGCCCCTCTTGGCCGCGGCCTTCACACATGGGCGCCTGAGCCTGCTCTTGGGGGCGCGGCCCCAGCCCCACAGGGGCCCCACTCACATCCCCACTGAGGAGCTTGCAGTCGTCCTCAAGCTCCTCCGCACTGTCCTCATCGGACACATCGCCCTCCTCCACATCCGCGCTGATGCAGGCCGGGAGCTTCTTGCCCTGGAGAGGAGGCACGCATGGGGGCGGCCCTGCAGGAAGTGGGGGGCCGGCACCCACGGGAGCAGGGCCAAAGGAAAGGCCTTTCCCAAGTTGCATGTGGACCTCAGGCCTCTGGGCAGGCCCAGCCCCCGCATCTCTGCTTGCTTGGGAGATGCCCAGTGTGCGCGCAGAGGTCCCGGGCTGAGTGGCCACGGGGACTGGCTCTGAGGTCAGAGGCCCAGCAGGATGCTGGCCCCAAGAGAGGCAGAAAGGGGCTCACCTTCACCAGGATCTTGCCCTTGAGCATGTGTGGAGAGGGCAGCACGGTGGCATCCTCACTGCTTACTGACGACAAGTCCAGCTTATCCCCGAGGATGTCAGTCAGGTAGTGGGCCATCTTCTTCTGCTGGACAACACTGCAGTGGTTCTCAATGGACAGGATCACTGGGTACCTGTGCCCCAAGGTGGGAGGAGGAAGATGGGGCCGGGAGAGGGGTAGGCCCCGGTCACCCGCACCCCGGGAGCCCGGCCCAGACGGCTGCTGGGAGATCTCAGGGATGGGTAAAGAGGACATGTGCTTCTTCTCCCAGCAAGACAAAAACAAAGGTGATTAGAAACTCCAGCAAAGAGAAGGACACATTCCAGCAAGCCAGCAAGTCCTGGTTTTAAGATGCTGCAGACTAAACGGGCAGGACAGGCAGCCACGGCAAGGCTGGGAGGATGATCTGCTGACCTGGACCCTGGGGCCACTGTCCTGTGGATGGCCCTGGGGTCCTGGCGTTGGCCTCACAAAGGGGACACAGGCCTGACACTCACCATCTGGAGGAACACGGTCATTCCCTAAGTGGCCCCAGATAGGCCGTGCCGTGTGGGGAGTGCCCTTTTAAGTTCTTCAGCTGTTTGATTCATTGTTTTTAACCATAAACACGTTATTTGGATTTTTGCCAAAAGGCAACATGAGCCTTTTAGAAAATGTAGATGATCCAGACCCAGAGGGCGTGAAGCAGAGCAAGATGGGCACGTCCCGCACCACAGCGGGGGCAAGCGAGGCATGGTGCCGAGGCTCTCCTGTCCCCGCGTCCCAGGCTAGGGGCTGACGCTTGTGCCTGTGGAGAGCAGCTGGCGCGCAAGGTGCAAGCCCGTCCAGGGCCTGGCTCCGTGGCTGCCAAGGAGACCTGTGTGATCCAGCGCCCGCCCTGAGATGCCCCCTGGCCTGCCGTTCCAGGGGCCGGGCCACTGTGCAGAGGCACCTGGCTCCACCCACCCCGCCCCAGCAGCCAGAGACAGGAGCCCAGGCCAGCTCTTCTGGGGCGGGGAGGCTCTGTGTCCGTCTCCTAGACCAATCTCGCCTCTCCTCCCTGCCTTTGATCAGTTCCTTCTGGCCTGCGAGCCTTGTTTAACCAACACTTAAGATAAGTCTAACGGGGTGGGGAGGCCGTCTCCTATTTCCAGAGAGTAAACTAGATTCTGTTCAACAGTGCCTGTAGCCACAGCTGAGTGACAGCAAATTGAATCTGGACACAGAGCAGCATCTGGGGTAATTTGTACCGGAGCCACTGCGGCCGACACCAGGGCCGCCACCCGCGTATGGGCACATGTGCGCTGCAGAGCCCCAGCCTGCCGAGCGGCGGCTCCCGCACCCACCTCCCCCTCTCCCGAGAACCACAGCCCCTCTCACTCCCCTGCCCCTCATCCTCAGCAAGAGACCCTGAACCGCCGCCCCCAGAAAGGATGTGAGGAAGGGGCAGGAAAAGCCCTCGGGCCCTCCCCACCTGCTCCCCAGGACCAGCAGCCCCCGAGTCCCAGCCACTCACTCATTCTTAACGAACGCGTATTTGTTGATGGTCTCGATGACGTCTTTGAAGAGGATCTTAGAGGTCAGGGTGTAGCCATGATGCACAATGGGCTCCCCATCGGGGCCATCCCAGCAGTCCACTGTGGGCAGACAAATCCTGGTCAGCTCAGGGCTGGGCCATCAATGCCCAGGGACCCACAGCCCACAGACTCTGACCAAAGGGGTCCTCTTATGCCGCGACTGACACCAGGAGAGGGCAGAGGGCAGAGACCTGCCCAGAGACCCCAGGGGGCTCCCCTCCAGCACAGGAGGGCCTGTGGGGTCCCGGAACCCTCACCACTCACCCTCCACACAGCGGCAGCCGGCCTGCAGAACCCAGGCATACATGTCCACCCGAGACTGGGACATGAGCTGGTCGCCCACGAGGTAGGTGTTATGGGACGAGGTGATGAAGTAGTGGCTTAGCGGCCGTGTCATGTCCTGGTGCACACCGTGGTGCTTGGGGTTGAAGATGTCACCGGCCGGGCTCCGCGTGTAGTTGGTGAAACCTACAGGGGGAGCATGGGGGTGGGCTCAGCCCCCGCCTACCAGCCCCACCCCTGGGCTCCTCTCAAGACCACCAACCCCCAAGCCACATGGACAGGGGAGTGACCTGCTCAGGCCACCTGTCCAGGCCTGCCAGGACCGCCGGGCAGCAGTGCCACCCCACTTACCGTCAATGCCCAGCACCCTCTTACTCCTGTTTTCTGGGCAGGGCTCAAACTGCTCGATGATGTCCTGGCAGCTCTCAAGTGTCACACCCGTCGCCTAGGCCAGAGGACGGCTTGAGCCCAGGCTAGCCTTGGGCAGCCCATCCAGCACCCCCACCTGTCCCCAGTTGCTGCATCGGGGCTGCCCAGAGTGGTGAGCCTTCCCCACAGAAGGCGTGCTTCCCCCAGCGGGGCTCGCTGGCACCCCCAGGGTCATGAGACCTGGACTTGGTGGCCAGTGGACTGTAGGTGGGCCCCGTGGCTTGGGAAGAGCTGGCTCTGACTGAGGATCCTGAGGCAAGGGGAGGGGTCTTGGGACTCATACTGGGCCCTCCGCCTCCCATCTGAGGGGTCCTGAGAGCTATGAACTAAGGCGGGTCAGGCAGGGGCCAAGGCTGGTGCATGAGAACACGCAAGAGAGCCGGGACCCACAGCCCAGCCACCGGGAGCCTCCTCCATACCTGGCCACACCTGCTGCCTGCCCAAGTCCCTCACAGTGAAGCCATATACCACAGCCGTGCCCGAGGCGGCCCCGTGCTTCAGGGTGATCACCCAGGGCCCTGGGGTGCCATCCAGGCCAGAAGCCCCCAGTTTCCAGAAGCTGGCCCATCAGCAAGGCTCCCAGGAAGTCCCCAGGAATGTGGGCGTGGATACACATGGTGGAGGAGGAAGAGGCCAGAGCTCAGAGCAGCTGTGGACCCAGAGTCCAGGGGCCGGGCCAGGGCTCAACCCATCTGCCTGGTGGACAGTTTTGGCCCCAGACTATATGGAGAGTTCTGGAAAGCTTGAGGCAAAGGTCAGGGAACTACCTGTCAGTTCTGCCCACCCTAGACTGGGCCACATTCCTGCCTTCCGCCCCTACACATGCCAGCAGAGGGGACAGAGGACCCACAGCCTCATCCCCCTGCTGTCCAAGGCACTGGGCTGGAAACAAGCTGCCCCAGCCAGCGGGATCCAGCCAGGCTGCCTGCAGCCTCTCCTGCCTGGGGAAGCCCCCAGTGCTCCCCCTAGCAGGCCTGGAGAGGAAGTAGACAGGCTGCCAGAAGGACAGAGCCCCAGAGAAGGGTTACTGAGGGGGAGAGGGATGAGGGGACACAGGCGGTGACCAGCCCCCAAGTCACACCCTGGGTTCGGGGCAGCCTCGTGGGAAAGGGCGGGGCAGGTGCCGACCCAGGACAGCATTAAGGGCGACCCCCAGCAAACACCACAGACCCACCCTGGGTCCCAAAGCTGGTCCTCTGGCTGTTCTAGCCACCCAGCCCTGATCCTGACCACGGCCCCTCACCTCAAGGCTGACATCATGTACAGTGGGGCCGGGGTGGAGGACCCTGGCCAGGGTGTCTGGCCCCAGAAGGGCCCGCAGTTTGCCCCTCCCTTCTCCCCTCCCACAAGCGGGTCCATGACGGTCCCAGGAAATCACAGGCCTGGACGCCGGCCCTCCCACCAGCCGTCAGGGTGGGACCACATGCCTTTCTGAGCCCCGCTATGTGAGCACCTTCCCCTTGGGGGAGCACGTCTCCCCCCCTGCCATGGGCTTCTAGCCTGCTGCCCGTCAGAGCACCTGGTGGCAGGCCTGGGATGAGGGGCTCAGACCCGTGAGACTCCGGACATTGGGACCCTGGTCAGCTGGCACTGCCCAAGGATCACATGGCCTCTCAAGATGGACAAGACTGCCTGGGCCAAGGGAAGTCACCCTGCGGGCATACCCCCAGAGGCATCTGGGCATCTTCTGGACAAATGGGTAGTGATGGGACACTAGCCAGCCAGACCCACACGCTGCAACAAATGGGATGCTGAGCCATGGACCCCGAGCCCCACAGGACGCTCCACGCTGAAGCTGGTGCTGTGCTCAAGCGGGGCTCCCCTCTGAGAGCTTAGGGCTTCCACAGTCACACCCTCAGAGGGGAGCCTGAGACCTTGCCCACATGCTCAGTGGCCTCCCTGGGAACTGGTGCACGTCCACTAAGTGGAGGCGGATTTGGGGAGCTCGGCGCCAGGCCAGTGCCCACCCTTCTTCAGCGCTCAGCCACTCCGTGAACAGGCTGGAATGCCCTGGAAGCCACAGCGAGGCCACATCAGCCGGGACCCTGCTCCTCCTGTGGCGCCCTCACCTTCTGCTCCACTTCCAGGAAGCGCTGGAGGTCAGCAGTGTCCAGGTGGTCCTTGTGGCTACTGTAGGTCAGCATGAGCAGGTAGAGATCCCGGCGGGTGGACATCATCTTGTAGAAGGCACAGAACTCCTCAAAGCCCAGTGTCCCCTGGTGGTCGTCTGTGTCTGCTTCCTGCAGTGCAAGACCTCTGGGTGCCCCCCTGTCCCCCTGAGCCCCATCCATGTGAGGTCCTCCTAACCCCAAATCACAAGGTCACCACCCTTGGCAAGGCCTCATGACTGCTTCCTGGGACCCCACAGAAGCATCTTTACTGCACTCCGCCTCGGACTTCCCCACCAAGAAGCCCCCGAGTGACCTTTACCAGAGATTTGACCCAACGCTCCCCTAGTCCGAGCCTTCCAAGGTCAACCTGCAGCTGAAGCCGGCGGTCACCCCGACTGAGAGCCGACATCCCACATTCCGCCCTAAAATCAACACCGCACCCTGGAGTTAATGCCCATTCTGGGCTGTGAGCCTGTGTGCACCAGTTAGAAGAGCACAGGGCCCCAAGGCTGCAAGGGTGTCCTGGCTCCAGTGTCCATGGCAGAGAGGAGAGGACGCTGGTCTCAACCCATCTGCTTTGCAGACAGCGTGGCTCACACGACCTCTGCACGCCTGCAGGAACTCCAGGAGCAAACCCGCCAGGACCCCAGGGAGACCATGGACTCCTTCATGAATCCACTCACTTGGGAGGCATCTGCTGAGGGGTCAGACCCTGGGGATGTGAAGATCCAAGGCCAGGGGCAGACCCAGAAGGTCCGGAAGCCAGGCTGCCCAGAGGGAGCCATGGGGGTACAGACAAGGGAGGGCCCTAGAAGGTGCTGCTCTGAGTGCTAAAGATGGATTTTGACCCAGCAGCGTGGGAGTGGGGCAACGCGACGTGTAGGGACAGATGCCGGGTCAGCACCACGGACAGCGCAGCGTGCGCCAGCCCTGCAGGCCTCCTGGATCCTCTTTCCTCATTGGGCCACACAGTCCGGGGTGGCCAGGGGTGGGTGCCAGGTCCCTGAGGCCACCTCTGAACTGGGAGCATCGCCAGTGTGAGCCAGGTGGCCAGAGCCTCCCCAACCCCATCCCTGGGCTCTGGGAAGGCT
Source organism: Smutsia gigantea (assembly GCA_032199065.1). Lineage (NCBI taxonomy): Eukaryota > Metazoa > Chordata > Mammalia > Pholidota > Manidae > Smutsia > Smutsia gigantea. The sequence continues at coordinate 66,756 of JAVSCE010006227.1, forward strand.
GGGCCCTGAGCTGCACACATGCTGGCACCGTGGCTTGTCACTGAGGAGGGGCCCAGTGGGCCCCAGTGTCTCACTCCAGGACCCACGTGCCCATGCCAACTCGGGGACAGGGCCAGCTTGGCATGAGGGGCCAGCCCAGAGCCACATGCTTTGGGGCCCAGCAGATGTTAGACAAAAATCCTGGTGTGGCTGGTGCTAGGTTTGAGGCAGCCCCACATCTGGGAGCCGGCAGGACAGACAGGGCCAGGCCACACTGCAGGTCGAAGAGCCCCTCTGGGGCAGAGCCAGGCTGGTAGCCTCCACCGGGGTGTGGCTGGAGCTGGGCAGAAATGCCTGTTCCGTCAGTGTCCAGCCCACAGGGCGGCTGGCCTCCTGCCAGGCTCTGTGCCGGGCGGCGCAGCCAGGAGTCCGGGGCAGGGAGTGCTGCCCGGCTGCTGGCCCGCGGCAGGAAATGAAACGGTTTATGACACTAATGCTCTCGGGAGACCCACAAGGACGGATCTGAACCCTCAGAACCAGAGACGCCTCCCCAGGTGGCCGTGGAGCTGCTTTTCTTTCCATGAATGGAAGGCTTGGCGGCCGAGGACACACTGCCCGCGCTGCTCTGCTGAGCCAGTCTCAGAGCTGGCCCGGGTGCTTGCGGGCAGTGAGGTCTGTGGCCACACTGGGCCTGGCCTACATTCCGCTGCTCTCACACGTAATGGAATTATGTGCAAGCCACTCTTTACCCACCGCACAGATCCCTCCTTTGGTCAGGCAATTCCAGGTGGTGGAAACAATATTGAGATTTCTTGACAACCATGGATGCTTTTATCAGAGCTGCTCTGCCTCGTTGGCGGTCAGCCCTCCTTCCCTGGGCGGCCATGCAGACAGGCAGGGAGGCTCCGGCACCGGGACCACCGTGGACACGGCTGCCAGGTCCTGAACTGCCTGGCCCGGTGTCGGCTCCAGGCCCAAGCGCCCTGCCCTTCTGGCCATTCTCCAGTCAGCACAGGGCACGCCCCGCCTGCAGGGCGTCTCCCCTCTGTCCAGGGCTTCCTTGAGGCGATCCAGGTCCAGGACTAGTCAGGGCCTCTTCAGGGAGCCCCTCGTGTGCCAGGAGGGTATGTGAGTCCCAGCGCCCCTACAGGAGGGGCAGGCAGGCCTGGGCTTCCGAGAGCTCCCAGCATGGGGCATTTTCCAGCCAGGACTTCCCACTGGACCCTCAGGCCCCAGGAGCCTTGTAAACTCTCCTCCTGCCTCAGAGACTAAGCAGCCCCCACCCCCATCCCGCGACCGTCACGGTCTCGAAGTTCTGGAAGGGCCTGCTGATCCCAGAGCTGCCCCTGGAGGTGGGGCAGGCACGGGCCTGCAGAGGGCTGACCTGCAGGCCTGAGCAGATCCCCAGCTCCTCACCGCCCAGGCGGGCCCTGTCCCCGCGGCAAGTGTCCCCCCGTCCTCAGCCAGCAGGCTGGCAGCATCTCGCTCAGCCCCTCATTCGTGTACAGACCCACGTGCTCTGAGCTGGCCAGCTCCCCTCACTCCGGCCGAGCGTGACCACCTGTCCCTCATGACAGCACAGGCAGGAGCCGCTGCGGCTGGCAGAGCAGTGTGCACGCGTGTGCATGCGAGTGTGTGTGTGGCATGTGGCCTGGCTCAGGCTCAAGGAACCCTCTTCCCACTGCAGCAAAACACTGAGGCCTGGGAGCTGCTGAGTAACCCCCCACCCCCCGGTACCAGCAAGGGCTCCGGAAGGACAGAACCGATCATGGGCCAGGAAGGCCACCACTCAGCGGAAGGACACATTTCATAATTTCTAACACCAGGGTGGTTGGGGACCAGGAGCTGCTGCCTGTAGACAGGCTGGTGGAGCAGCCTGGGCTCCACCGAGGCTGGCGCACCCCCCCTTTACGCCTGGGGAGTCGGGGAGCGACAGGCAGGGAGTGGGCCACTGGGTGGTGTCCTCAGGGACCCAGCACCTGCCCCAGCTGCAGAGGCGGCAACTCAGGGCCTCCCGAGGTCCAGGGCTGCTGGCCCTGCACTTCTGCACCGTTCACTGAAAAGCAGCGGGCGACAGAGGCAGGACACGCCCCCAGCTCTCGGAGCCCAGCCCAGGGCCACCTGCAAGGCCTCCAGCCCCGCTCCCTCACCTGGAACATCTGCTTCACCCTCTGCCGGGGCAGGTTCACGTTCAGCTTGTGCAGCAGCTGCAGGACCTCAGCGATGCTCAGGCTGCCGTCCCCGTTCTTGTCAGCCTCGTCGAACGTCTGCTTCAGCCACTTTGGGGCCGAGTTAGGGTTCAGCGCATCCAGCCAGGTAGCAGAGCCCCCACCCCCCACCTACAGGAAGGAGTGGGGGATGGCCCAAGAGCCTCCGCCCTTCCCCGCCTCCCCAAATGCGTTGCCCACCAGGGGCAGGGGAGCCCCGCCCAGAGCGGACAGTGGAGGGCTCCGTCCCTGGGCCCTCCCCCCGTGCCCAAGGATATTGGTCCCTGGTGCGCTGGCGGCGGGCCAGGCTGTCCTCGTCACTGATGCCGGCCATGAGGTAGCGTAGCCCCGTGACCCAGGTGCGAGCCTCGTCCCTGCTGGACGAGACCAGGTCCAGCGACTCGCGGGGGCTGCCGTGGTAGATGCTGAAGCAGCAGTTGGGGTCGAAGCTGCTGTCGGGATAGCGCTGGAAGATCTCTGACTGCCGCCCCTCGCTCACCTCCTGGATGGAGTCGATGGAGACTGCGGGTGGCAGGGGATGCTGTCACAGCCCGCCCAGCCCAGGTGTCCCCCACCTGCAGCCCAGACGTGCTCAGAGCAACAGCTCACCAGTCCTCCAGCTCAGGACCCCTCCTAGCTCCCTGTGCCAGCTGCTCACACTCCAGGCTGCCCGGGCAACATGGCACGGGAATGCAGCCATCAGCGTGCTTGGCCAGTGCCTCGCAATGGGAGGTCTCATCTGCCCAGCTAGAACGAAGGTCCTTTCGCCTCTTGGCCCATCCCAATAGTAGCTGGGACCCCAAGCCCAGGGCTGGGCACTTGTTCTCCACTGAGTCCCAGTGGCCTGCGCCAGGTGGGCAGCTGCACCTGCCCCAGCAGGCAGGCCTGACCCCTCCCCTCCCACATCCAGGCGGCATTGTGGAATCCCGAGGCCCACTGTGCCCAAGCACCTCAGAGTGGCCGCTCCGGGAGGCCCCCCGCTGCCCTGCCCAGCCAGGCCGCACACTCACTCTTTGCCTTTTCGTTCTTGCGTGAGGGCCGCCAGCGGATGCAGGAGCCGTGCGCGTCCAGGAAGTAGAAGCGGACCAGGCCCTTGGAGCTGCCACGGAGCTTCACCATCTGCGTGCCCGCCTGCATGGCTGTCATGCATCGCTCCACTGGACGCCCACAGACAGACAGAGGGGGCGCCGGTGAGCACTGCGCAGCCCGACCACTAACCCCCACGTGCTCAAGGGTCAAGAAGACCACCGCCCACCCACCCACGGGGGCCAAGTTCAGACCTCAAGAGCTGTCTTGACCCCCAGGTGCTGTACCAGAATGCAGGGCCAGAGTCCATGCAGAGAAACAGACCGATTCTGCCTGGCCGGTCCTTCCTGCTGGCCCTGGGGCCTGAGGCCCAGGCAAGGACCCAGACAGGACCTGCTCCTCCGCATCCAGTCACCTGCCCATCCCACTGTCCACCACCTGGACCAGACCCAGGAACCACCACGACCTGGCCCTAAGGCCATGACCCTCGAGGGGGCCCAGGGACGTGGTGGTCGAGCCCCTCGAGACCTGCTGTGCAGAGGCCTCTGCCAGGAGTGGGGCGGGACTCCCGTGACACCCAGCCTGGCTTGCTGGCCCACCCACAGGCTGCTTCTGGGAGCCCACTCCCCCTTCCCATGCTACCTCCAGGGCAACACTCATGTCTACCCCTGGGGGTCACAGAGGGACGCTCCCAGAGACCCAGGCCCTATACAGGGTGCAGACCTGGGAAGGTCTGAGGCCGGGTTTGAGCTCCAGAACCCAAACGCTCCCCCAAAGGGCCCTCCTGCCCTCCCCTCCTCTGTCCACTTGGCCTCCTGTTTGCAGCCACCCAGGTCCCAAGGGAGGGGGTGCCAGCTGGGACAGCGGTCCCAGGGGCTGGAGAGCTTATAGGCTCCAGGCGTCCAGCCAGGGACTGCTGGCCTGGCCCAGGCACGGGGCCCATCACACCAGGACCCAGAAGGTGCCATCTGCTGAAGCATGGGGCAGTTAAACTCCACAAAGCCACTCAGTGTGGAGGCCTGTGGGCGGCGCCCTGCTGAGGGAACTGGTCACGGAGGACTTCTTGGAGGACGCCCATCTCTAACCTTGACTGCATGCATTGTGGGGGTGGAGAACCCAGGGAGGCTGGACCCAGTGGAACATCAGGAGGTGGGGACACAGGTGGGGCAGCTGAGATGGGGTAGCAGGTGAGGCAGGAGATGGGGATCGGGACATGCCTAGGGGTCTACAGCAGGGTTCCAGAGGGTGGCACCCAGACCAGGGCCCGACGACCAGCTGAAGCAGGACCTGGGGGGTGGACAGCCCTGAATGGGGCCTTCTGTGGGCTCCCCACCAAGACCCTCCACTCTTCCATCACCTGCTGGGCAGGCCACATCCTCCCCATGCCAGCTCACAACAGCTAGGGGCCTTCAGCTTCCAAGGACTGGTGTATCTGGCACCAGCATGCTGACCCCACGCACCTGTGCTGAAGGTGCCGCCACCCACCAGAGTTCCAGGAACCCTCAGCAAAAGCTTTGGAGATGCCTCAGTGCCTAGCCGGCATACCCACCTGGGCCCTGCCAGTCGCCCTTCCTCTCTGCCGCCTGGCCTGCGCTCAGCCTCTGGCTGGGGGGCGGGGTCAGAGAGCCAGACTGGGGAGAAGGGATGCTGCTGGACCCCCACAGCCCCAGAGGGAGACCCGAGGAGCAGGAGGCTCCTGGTTTGCATGGGTGGCTGATGGGGCTGGACAGGCTCTGGCCAGGGAGGAGCAGGCCAGTCCCTGCCCCTGCCAATTGGCAGGGCTGCCCCCTTACCTAGTGGGCCAAGCTGCCACCATGGGGACACGGCCACACTCCCTCCAACCCAGAGGAGGGCCTCTGCCAGGCAGGCCATTGTGCCTTTGGTCCGGCCAGGGATAGTTGGCCAGGGGACAGACATGCCAGGACAATGGCCGGAGAAGGCCCGCCCCCCGGCCCCCACCCCAGAGGCAGGTCAGGCGTCAGTGGGAGGTGCATGGGCCCCTCGTCTCCTCAGCTTCTGCTTCCTCCTCGGAGCCCCACAGGGCCCCGCAGGGCTGCTGCCAGCCCACCCACCCACCAGGGCCAGGGAGAGGACCCCAGAGAAGCAGTCTCCCAGAGTCTGGGTCGGGGGAGCCTCAGGGCCTCTGCCTGCCCGCCCGCCCCCGCCCCACAGCCTTGGCCCAGCCCCTGCACTAATCCAGGCCTGGATCTGGCCCAGCTGGCCACAGGATTTAGGCCAAGGGGACTCCCAGCTGGGGCCAGCAGAGCACCGGGCAGGGGGCAGTGTGGTGCGAGGCCCTTCCACCAGCCCCCACAACCCAGTAGGGTCCTGACAAGCAGGACAGATAGGTGGGCCCACGGGGCACCAAAGGACACAGTCGTTAAGGCCTGAGGACCCAGCGGCTCCCAGCACTAGCCGAGGGGACGCCCCGAGCCTGGGCCCAGCACCCCCTGCCCCCTTCACCAGCTCCAGGCCCCTGGCTACACAGCCTCTGTCCCCAAGGACCAGCCCCCAGCTTGACTTTGCCTTCCTCTCTGCATCTGCCCCCAGGGGCGGGCTGACCTGGGGTGGGGGCGCCAGGGAGAGCCCTCCGCCCCTGCTGACCAAGCACAGGCCCAGTCAAGGCTGCTCCATGAAGGCCGAGACAAGAGCAGTGCTGGCGGCAGGCAGCTCAGAAGGAGCCCACCGCACCCTGGGCAGCTCTGGGGCATGAGGAAGAGTGACAGGCCAGCAGGAGAGACAGAGAGGGTGGCACGCCTGCCTCTAGCAGCCCAGGAGCACCGAGCATCACAGGTCATGGCGCAGGCCCGCCTGGCAGACAGGATGGTGTGAGGCCGAGGGGCAGAACCCCATGGTCATGGCCAATGGGCAGTGAGGACTGGGGCCTGGTCCCGGGGACACCAAGGTCCTTCTGCCACCAGGCCCAGGATCACCCAGCCCACCCTGTGTCCCACCCCAGGCACCACAGGACCAGCACAGTGCCTGTGTCCCGGGCAGCCAGTGGCAGCCCTGTCTACCTTGCCATAAATCCTCCACTCCTGAGCTGTGCTGAGACAGCAGTGCCGCCTCCCCTCCACGCACAGAGGCAGGACAGGGGCCCAAGGTCTGGCAGTGCGGGCACCCTGGCTGGTCTCAGAGAACCAGGGCCCCACCCACCAGATCCATGTAATCGACTCAGAGACAAATGTCAGAGCCCCGCTGGGAGCCTTGCCCAGAGGGCTGACCCGGTGCCCTGAGCCAGCACCTCTGCCCCTCTCGTCACATCCTTGGGCTCTAAGCCACTAGCTGATAAAGGGTCTCCTGCCATCAGCCAGGGGGGCTTGGACACCTCCATCTCCCTGGACAGGGGTTCTGGGAGAAGCACAGACGGGAGGGCCAGGCCCTCCTCAGCTGCTCCAGGCCTTAATCCCCCACTGGTCAGGCAGATGAAGATCCAGCTAATCCGGCCTGGCTCAGGGCTCTGCCAGGGAGGCCCCTCTGCTGCCCCGGTGACCTCCATGGCACTCCTGACACTCCAGGAGCCAGGGGCACAGAACTGCAGCAGCGGTGCAGGGCCGGGGGCCACAGGACACCACAGGAGCGCCGGGCCCTGGGGGTAACCCTGACGCCCCCATAGTGCCGCGGAGCTTGGGCTTGGACCCAAGAGGACTCGGGCCCTTCCTCCCACCCTCCCCGGGTCCTGCCCCACAGCCCTGGGCCTCGACAACGCCAAGCACTGGGGAGGTACCCCTGCCTCTCACCCCACCACCAGCTCCCCAAAGGTCCAGGCCCACAATGCCAGCCAGGAGCCCTGTGTCTACACATGGTCACCCAGACCAACATCCCCTCCTCCACTCCCTCAGGCTCACTCAGGGCCCAGGACGCCACACACGCCCACACCCACCCCGCCGCTGGCCCACTGCTGCCTGGGAGCTGACCCAGACCAACATCTAGAGGGAGAAGGGCCCAGCCCCCACCCTGCCCACATATGGGATCACAGAGGGACCCCGGGGGCACCTCTCACACCCAGGTGGGCCCACACCACCCGGTGCATCCCCCACTGCCCAGCCCCGAGCCCAGGGAGGCCGACAAAGAAGCACCCTGCCTGCTCTGCTGTATCACATGGGCCACAGGCCCCAGCCATGGCCCATGCCGTCGGCCCGGCGGCCTCCCTGCTCCTGCCCCACCCTGGAGCCCAGGCAGCTGGAGCAGCTCCCCGCTGGCCCTTCGGGGTTCAGCTGGTGGTGGAGCGGCCCCACCTGGCCTCCAGGCCCCCACAGCAGCCCTGCACCTGAGCCCCGCCTGACCAGTAGGCTCACAAAGAAGGCCAGCCCTGCACCCAGACCACGTGGCACCCCCAGGCAAGGACAGGTAGAGGGTGGCAGCTCTGGTCAGGAAGGGGCAGGAGGGCTCCGTGGGGAGAGGGGTGCTCTCAGGCCCCTTCCTCCTTGCGCCAGGAGCACCGCCTCCAGCGCCCACACTCCCCTCCTTGTCCTCTGTCAGTGACTGGAGTCCACTGGTCCAGGCTCCTCCCATCTGCCTGACAGGACCACATGTGTGTGTCTGCACACTGTGACCCCAGGCTCTCCTGAGTAGGGAATCACCCAGACCTGTCCTGCCCTGCCCCTGCACTGGCTACGACCAGCCCACAGGGGGCGCTTGAGTGTGGCCCCCAGTCCCGAGGCCCCCCAGCCAGTGCTGGGAGGTGACCCGGAGACAGGACCTGGCATGGCCACCCATGCTCTAGGGCTGGGCCACCTCCCTAGGTGGGGCCCCAGGGGGCTTCCGGGGCCTCAGGGCATGCGGGGACCCTATACCAACACCCCAGAGGAGAGGGGCCCTGGCACTGTGGCCAAACTGCTGACCCAGCGTGACATCAGCAGCAGGTGGAGGTGGAGTCCTCAGGTGGCCCCCACCAGCCTCCCGGCCTCAGTCTCCCCGTAAGTCAGGAGGCACCCTCACTGCTCCCTCCTTCCTTCGTTTCCCGAGCCCTGAGGTGGACAGCAGCTGCTCTAGGAGGAAGAGCCCTTGCTGTGGGAAGCTGGGCAGCACCGGCTTAATTTTGTTTTTATAGCGGAGACTGATCCTGTCCCAACACGGGAGGCAACCAGAGGCCGGCAGCAATCAGCATTGGCCTCTCCCGGGGGAGGCTGGAAAATCACTTTCATCTCCCGACAAAGCCACAGATTACGCCCACAGGCTTCCTGGCGTGAGACGTGCACAGGCCCCAGGTGCTGCAGGCCCCTTCCCACAAGTGGGGTGCGAGCACGTCCACCCTCATTCACTGGCCCCTTGGCCGAGCACATGCAGCCAGGGCAGTGGGCACCTGCCTTGGACCCCAGCCTCCGCCTCAGCCAGTTTTGCTTTGCCTATAAGCAAGCCCTTCCTGTGTCCACTGTACTTAGAATGGTTGGCAATAGTGGGACACGAGGGCGTGAGTGGCCCAGCCTGCCTGCCCGTCCCCGCCATAGAGCCCACAGGGTCCTCAGTGCCCCCTGCACCATCTCTGCTCTCTGCTGACTGCTCAGCTCAGCATGCGGCAGGCGCTCAGACTGTGCTTGGGTGGAGAAGAGGCCACCTGGGCCCAGCTGGGGTGCAGGGCTCTGCTGCGCCCACGGGGCTCAGCCCAGCCCTGGCCAGCGCCCCCAGGAGGGAAGGACAGGCCCACACACATATGGCACAGATTATTCAAGCGTCTGCGAAGCAGTGCCTGTCCCCTACGTGCATCTGGGAGCCTCCTCCCTAACTATTTTTATTTTATCCGAGAGTGAGTCTGCTCCCTCAAGCACCCCAAGGCAGGACCGGGACGCACAGGAGCCAGGACTGGCCCGAGGGTCCACACAAGGGCAGAGGAGACTGGGGGTCGTTTGGCCAGGTCAGCAAGGCCTGGGGTTGGCTCCAGACCAGCGGATGAGGGCTGGGGACAGGAGCAGAGGGCTGCAGGGGAGGGAGGGACAGGCCGGATGCTTCCCCTGCAGGGCGTGCCCTTCGCCTCTGGCAGGGCCCTCTTCCCAGGACAGGCAGCTCAGGCCTCCTGCAGGAGTGGAGAGAGCGTGGCTCAGCGCCGCAGTGCGGAGGCCCAGAGGGGGCTCTGGGAGCAGCCATCCACACCTCATGGTGTCCCCTTGGGGTGCTCCTGGCCGCCTCACCCTGTCCAGGCCTGCACACCCAGACCCCAGAGAGCCAGGGATGGCAGGCAGGCAGGCAGTGGGAACAGCTCCAATGGCAAGCCATGCTCTGCCCACCATGCCAACGGGCCAGCCTGGGCCTGGACCTCCTACCCAAGGAGGCTCTGGGAGCCTGTGGTCTGCAAGGGGGATGTCAACCACCTGGCCCATTCCTAGCTCAGGTCCTCCCGGGATCAGCCCTGAAGGGAGCCCCACAGGACCTTTCTGCCCTGTCACCCAATAGGGAGTGACGGGGACAGCCGTCCACAGCACCTGGGTCTCTGCGGCAGTGGGCACCCACAGACAGGACTGTCTCTGAGGCCAGGAGTGTCAGTGCCCAGCACCTGGCCCCAGGAGAAGTCCCTCCCCATGCAGTGGGTCCCCAGGCTGTCACTGGGGCCGCTGAGACCACGGGGGCCTGGGCCCTTCAGCACAGCAGGGTCCTGGCAGCTGCCTTCCTCTGCCCGCCCAGCAGAGCCCAGGGCGTGTTCACACCCGGCCAGGGCCAGTCCAGCCACGTGAGGGATGTCCCCAGTGGCTCCTCTCCTGCCCCTCCAGCTCAGGGGCACTGACCACAGCTGACAGCCCTGCGAGTGGGGAGGGGGCCTCATTAATGGGTCTGCAGCCTCCAGCCTGGCAGGTGCCCCTGGTTCCATGGTGGGGCTCCTGTGTGGGCCCCTGCGCTCACTTCCAGGCACTCACTGAGCAGGGTTGGGAGGGTGTGTGGGGCAGTACCGGCCTTGGCCGGGGAGGAACCCAGGGAACCCCCAGGGAGTGGCTAAAGGGGGAGAGAGCCTCCCAGCGGTGGCCAGTGGTGGCATGACCAGATGGGGCCCAGTGCCCTGTTGGGAGGAGAGGAAACTCCCACAGGGTGAGGGGTAGGGCAGCTCCAGGGACGGGTCCTCAGACTGCAGCCAGAGGCCTGGAGCCTGCCCCACCCCCACGGGCCTGCAGGAGAGGTGGTCAGCCCCACCACAGGGGCCTGCATGTCAGGGGTTCCCAAAGGTCAGCACCACAGCTGATTTGGGGCCAGGGACTGCCACGGTGAGGCCAGCTTCTGGTCAGTGTGAAATCAGGACCACAGGGCCCGTGTCTGGGGGTCCTGGTTCCGAGCACACTGTGGGGCCCCCCAGGACAGATGGAGGGGGTGGGGAGGCTCCTTCACGGATCCTAAGGGCCTGCGTGCTCGGGCCAGGGAGCGTGAGAGCATCCAGCCCCGGGCTGCGCCAGCGCTGCTCAGAGCGGCTCCGTTCTCTAAGGGGCCGACCTTCCGGCACAGGAGGCCTGAGGTGCACCCCAGGCTCTTCAAGGCAAGCTGCCCCGGGGCTGGACCGAGGCGCCGCTTGGGGCCGCTCACAAGGGTGACTTCTCCCCACCGCTTCTGAAGAGCCAGATAAAACTTCCCGTCCTGGAAAGGTGTCCATCGCCCATGGCTGGGGGCACGCCCACCAGCCCTTCCTGCACAGCCGGAGCCCACATACACCCCGAGAAGCAGGACCAGGAAGAAGCCAGCGTGGGAATTACTCTGCCCTCCTTGGCTCCCCTCCCCCAGCAGCGCCCCAGCCAGAGCCTCACACACCCCCTGCCTCAGGGGAGGGGCGCTTCCGAGCGGGCCGCCAGGCTTTCAGGAGAAGCAGAGAAGCCCTTGAGGCTCGTTAGCTGTGCAGGAGGGCTGCCCCAAGACTGCCAGTCTGCTCCACCCTCATGGGGGGTGGCTCACAGCTGTTCCTGCTGCCATCACCCTGCTCCCTTCCCAAGACCAGGGCTCTTCCTTCGATGACCAGACCCTGGGGGTGGGGGGGTCTCCCTGGACCCTGGGGCCACATAGCAGCAGACAGGCGTCCTGCACCCAGTGGTTGTAATGGAGGCTTGGCTGGCCCCAGGCTGTGGAGTCCACGGAGCTTTCCACAGGCTGAAGGCAGAAATGAGCTAGGCCGGGCCCTCCCCAGGGACCACCCATCCGTGGGGAACCAGCCCCACCCTGGGGCGGGGGCTGTGGTCAGCATAGGTGCACCAGGGAGGATGGCATGAACGCACAGCCAAGCCAGAGTATCTGACCACCTTCCCTTTCCACACCTGCCACACTGCCCTCCATTCACAATGGCCATCTCAGCCAGGAGGGAGGGCAGAGGGACAGGTATTCCTGGAGCAGCCTCAGAGGCCAGGCGGGCTTTCCTCATGCCCCTGTGAAGGCAACCCCAGGCTGCCCCTTGCTTCTATAAGAGGACCAGAGAGGGCCACTGCCTTGCTTGGGGTCACACAGCTTGTCAGCACTACCAGGGATCTATCCTCAGTCCGCCCAGGAGTGACAACCCTGCTCCCTACATATGCTGCCCAAGTCTCCCCAGTCCCTCCACTATGTGCACGCCAATCAGAGGGCAGAACAAACAGGGTCCAGCACAGCCAGAATGAAGACACTCCAGAAGACAAGCTCCTGCTCCCCTTGGAACCCCAGCCCTTAATCAGCAAGTTCTGGCCCAAGTCACTCCTGCTGAAGCCGCAGGACCGGCCCCTGCCTCTCTGCCTGTCTCCACCCGTGGCCCTGGGCAAGTGCCGTGTTGGCAGCAGAGACGCTGACTCTGAGAAGCCCTGCCGGGCAGACCCCGACAGCACGCACCTGGCCCCCTTCTCACACCCAAGCTCCTTGGTGCCGGCAGCCTCAGAGGGATCCCCCTGGCCCTGCCCATCTGTGTGCCTGTCCAGGGCAGTGCCCGGCCCCCCAGGTCTGGAGAGCATGACAGATCTGAGCAAGAAATTGCCCATTGGGGCACCAGGCTAGAACCTTGAGGCTCAGCAAACAGCTGCGACCTCAGGGTAAGGTGGCCCCTGCCCTGTCCGTGGTGCTGACCAGAGCTCAGGGTCACCCCCATCACCCTGGATTGGGGGGCAGGTGGAGGCAGCCAGGAGAGCCCCCAGGGTTCCACAAGCCGGGATACTCCAGATATGACCCCCCCCCCCCCACCGAGGCTGCTGGAGATCAGGGGCTGTCAGGTCGGCTGGGGGCACTTCCTTCCCACCACCCATCTGGACTGTGGCCATCTTTCCCAGAGAGATGCCAGTACTGGAGAGAATGCAGGGTGGGGGTGACGTGCTGGGGTTGGGGGGAACGGGGTCTCCTTGGGAAATCCTGGGGGTCGGAGTCAGGGGGTCACCGGTGGGCAGCTCAGTACCCCCGGGCTCCCGCGGGGTTAGTCCCAGCCTCCTTCCCAGAGCCCTGTCTGTGCTTACCTTGGTCCCGGCTGAACCCCCCGGGGCCCCCCGGCTCTTCCATGGCCCGAGAGCACCACTCCGGGCGCTAGCAGAGTGGCCTGTGGGGGCCCTGACAGCGGGCTGGCCTCGCGTGTGCCAGCGACAGAACGCAGCGCCCATGCCCGACCGAGGACCAAGGACCGACGATTGCGCTCTGCCCGCGCGCTGCCGGGACCGCCCCCCCCCGCGGGAGCTCCGCCTGCCTTAACCCTTTGCAGACCACTCCAGCGCGGAGCTTGGGGCTGTGGTGCCAAGCCGGAGTGAGGGGCTGGGACTCAGGCCAGACCTCCTACCCAAGGGGGTGGCTGCGTGCCCCCAAGAAGCCCCATGCCCCAGCTGGCAGCCCCCCACCACAGGGTCCCTCTGATCAGCACACACAGCCTCCCCATGGGCTGGATCCAAGCAAGTCACCCCACCCCAGGAGGGGGTCCCAAGGAGGCTCAGTGCCTCAGGGGCGGGCTGGAGTGACATTTCACTGGCTGTCCCGGTCCAGGGCATGTTGCAGGATGATGGCAGTGGGGGTCCAGGAGCTCCTGCCCCTTGGCACACAAATCCCTCCTATGCTCTCTCCCTGCCTCCCCCAGTGTCCCTGGGTGAGGCTCTTACAGAAGCCATGGGGTCTTGAGGTAGTGGAGGGGTGGGAAAACAGCCCTCTGCACCAGCACGCTGCCCGGTGTGGTCCTGCCCCAGCCAAGCAGGGAGCAGAGTCTGGGGTGGGGAGCATGGGCTGGGCAGCCCCCTGACCCGCCCCGCAATGCAGGCCCCTCCCCGGGTGAGTTCAGTTCCACCCGCTGAATGCAGCATCTGAGGGAAACAACATTTCCCAGATCGACAGAAGAGATTTTCATCCCTCGGGTGCTGTTTTGAAAGCCGCAGCTTCTGCCCACAGCCCAGTGTGGCAGGGCTGACCCGCAGCCCAGAGGGTGGCCTGGGGAGGTAGGTTTGGGAGCACGCAGGCGCTCAGGGAGGCGTCCTCCTCAGGGGAGGAAATGGGGCCACCCCAAAGTGTGACTGCCTCCTGCCAGGCAAGGCCCCTAGGTGTGGAGTCCGCTGTCACCACTGCCTCCTGTCCTGCCCAGAAAAGGCCCCAGGGCCCACTGCCCAGCTCCCTTAAATGGGCAGCTGCATCCCCTTCGCTGCCTCTCATGGAGAATGGTCACCACCTGGGCTCTGGAGACCTGCACTGTGAGCTGACACTGTCACTCTCGTGTCCACACTGGTCACCTATTGCACAGCACCGTCAGCGGGCCCCTGCCTGTGTGCACAGGCTGGCAGGGGCCCGTAAGGAGGGGTGGCATCCTCCCTCTGGCACCAAGTATGGTGTGACTAAGGCTCCCTGCTGGGGCGAGGGGTCCTACAGCTGAGCAGGAGGCTGGGCTGGGGCCTTCCAAGCAACCCACCCGTGCCAGTGTGCGAAGGGGGGGGGGCCGGGGAGCCACGGGGGAGGGGCAGCCCGCACCCCACACCTGGGCTCTGTACCTGCCTTTGACAGTCCCGTCTGGGAAAGAGAACAGCCCATCTCAGAAGAGGAGAAACTGAGGCAGGGAGAGAGGAAGGAGGAGAGGAGAGGCACAACCAAAGACAGGCCCGAGGGTGAATGATGGAGGGTGTGCTGACCTCAGAGCCAAGGAGGGGGGCTCCGCCCACCCGCAGCTCCCGGAAGTCCAGAGGCGCCCAGCCCACCCCTGGGGAGACGGCGGATGAAACTCAAGTTCAGGTTCTGATGAATAATCCATGGTGTCGCCAGCCCTGCCCACTGCTTGCAGCCCAGCAAGACGGTTCCGTTACCCAGCCTGCGATTAAAGGCGGTGATTAAAGGCCACCTGCCGTACTTGTTAATTTGCTGACAATTCTGATCTCCTAAATCTCCTTTCTGGGCATTTAAGCAAAATTCCGTCTTTGAGAGCATGTGACCTGGCTGGTGGGGGGTCGGTGTGTGTTGTGGAAGAAGGGCCTGCCAGGCTCCCAGTAGTTTTAACTTTCTTCTTGTTTGAAGAGAGAATAAACAAGTCGGCCCAGTGACCGGGGAGCCCAGGCCCCTGCCTGGGTCCTCTCTGGGGTGGGCACCGGGTGCCCTCCAGTCAAGGTTCTGCCCTCCCTCCTGCTCCTCCCACCTGCTTTGGGGCCAGGCCCAGCTGGGAACCAAAGGGTGGACCCCATGGACTGGGCCTGGTTCCTGTCTGGGCACTGACATAGAACAGAGGCCTGACTCCAGCCTGGGGTTACAAGGAAGGGGCTCTCCACTCCAGGGACAGAGCCCAGGCTTGGATACATAGGGTAGGGGTGTGGGTGGCCCTGCACACCACACAGCAGAAGGATGGGGCCCAGAGCTGTCGTCCCCATGAAAGAGCTGGACGGCTGTGTCTGGGAAGGGGCCAGTCTAAAGCTGGATGTGGCCGTGAGCTCTGGCTGGGACCCCTCTGGTTCCCAGGCATTGCCCTAAGACACCAGGCCGTGTGCCTCAGTTTCTTCACCTGTGCTATGGGAACGCAGCACACAGGTTCCTGGGGCCCAGCTCCATGTAGGCCAGCAGCCGCTCACATCTCCCGACAGCCACAACCGCATCGGGCGCTGCCGACCCTTCCCTGTGCACCGGGACGAGCCTCCGCGCCCAGCCATCTGCCTCTGAGCTCTGTTGGTGTCCACGCACAAGGTGCTGCCCTGGCACCCCGCCGTGCGCCTAGCCCTGCAGCCCCTCTGCAGCTCCGTCTCAGCTGGGGGGGCTTCCCTGCTCTACAGACAGACAGAAGCCCCGAGCAATCTCCGTGGCGGAACCCAGGCTCCCGCCCTCACCCCCACCAGCGCCCTGCCGTCCCCTGGAGCCTGCCTCCCTCCAGCAGCCTCAGGGTTGGCCTGAAAGCACATGGCACAGGGCTCCGTAGGCTGTCTGGCTGGGCAAGTTCCTGTACCTCCAATTTCCCCGAAACACCACTTAGGCAGCCCCGCCCCAGGGCAGGGCGCCAGAGACAGGACACCAGAGACAGGGATGTGACCCTGCCCCGCCCAGGACAGTCTGCAGCGGCTGCCCTGAGCCCCAGAACCCCAGCCAGTGGGCGGCCCTGCACACCGCTGGGACAGGCGACACGCCCTCAAACACAAACCCCAGGGTGCATGAGGCCAGCACTGTGTTCTTTGGACGGACCTCTGGCCAGAGGCTGGCCTGAGCATGTTCCAGGAAACAGCCCAGAGGGTAAGGGGCTATGGATGCCACTGTGGGTGGATTTGGAGTCTGAGGGGTCAGGGGGCAGTAGGGGAGATGGAGTCCCACCGGCAGAGGTGGTCACTGTCCCCAGGAGGGGAGCCGAGGCCCCAATGGTACTGACCAGCTCTGATCCCAGAATAAAGTGAGATCTGGCCAGAGCCGTGGGGTCACAGACAGGCTGGTGGGAGGAGGCTGGGAGAATGGGGTGATTTGGGGCAATGATGGGGCAGGCTGGCAGGGGACAGAGGCCACAGACGGCCAGAGGAACAGGAACTCCAGAAGGCTCTTGGGGAATGGTCCCAGCCATGCCCACATGCCCAGACCCCAGTGCTCGGGGCTAGGTCCCTACATGGGCAGACTGCCCTCAACCCCCGCCATAACACCTGCAGCCCCCTCTCAGGTTGGAGGGGCCTGGTCAAGGTCATGAGGTCAGGGCCATGCCCCAGGCTGCCATGGCCCCCACAGACCAGCCCAAGGGGCAGGTGCTGCCCTCACTGCCTCCCTGCACCAGACTGACCTAGATTCCACACCTAGAAGCGGCAGCCAGGCAGAACCCGGCCATCCTGGCACCAAGACAGGCACGCAGGCGACCAACCGCTCAGCCAC
This sequence comes from Smutsia gigantea, assembly GCA_032199065.1. Lineage (NCBI taxonomy): Eukaryota > Metazoa > Chordata > Mammalia > Pholidota > Manidae > Smutsia > Smutsia gigantea. The sequence continues at coordinate 83,171 of JAVSCE010006227.1, forward strand.
CAGCCCGGCCTCCCAGGGACAAAGGGACAACCCCCCAGTGCCCCTGGCGAGGTCAGGATGGAGCTGCCCTGTCCGGCCCCCACCCTTCCCACAGCCTGGCCCCAGCACGCCAGCCCCACCCCTCAGCCCTGATGCCCCTGCAGCCTTCCTGGCGTGTGCCCCATGCCACATGCCCCAGCAGCCAGTCTGCACATGTGTCACTCCGGGAATGGGGATGGGAAGACACTTATCCATGTGCGTTGATTAAAAGTACAAAAATCTTTGAAATTAGAAGCATGTGCGTGCAAATGCAAATGTATGCAAATCAGCCCCTGCCCTTGGCGCCAGGCCACATGGCTGGACACAGTCGGGGGCTGGGGGGATGAGTTGGAACAGTGCACAACCTCTGCCCGAGGCCAGGTGCCGCCACCTGTGTGCACCCATGCACCCTTCCTTGTCTTCTCTGCACCCCTAGCAGTCAGCCAACGTTCACTGAGCCTGTGTGAGGCAAGGTGGAGGTGATGAGCAAACCAGGGCAGCTCCCACCTCAGGGACCTTCTGGTCTGGGGAAAGGCAGAGGAGCAGCGAGTGGTCCCAGCTCCTTGGGGTAGCCCTGGGCAGGGGGGGACAGAAGACGGGGCCCCTGGAGCGACACAGCCTTTGCAAAGAACCGGCCACTTCACTGGAGAGCAGGGCCCTATGGGGCGTGGGGACCTCTGCCTGGGGCTGGAGCAGAAGAGCTTTGGGCCAGGACCTGGCTTACAGCACTAGTTCGGAGCACAGAGGGGCCAGAGGGGAGCACAAGTCAGCACTGGCCATCTAGCTGGGCCAGGGGTGGACAGCCCGTCACTTGGATCCTGAAGCTGTCCTTCAGGCTTGTCCAATGACTGCCGGTCCCAGGTCTTCCACAGGGTGCAATCCTGCATGTACACCTTCCTAAAGTTAACAGCGTTACCACCCAGGTAACCGCTTACCTAGTGTCACTGGCAGAATGGGAACCATCTAAAGACACTGGGTGGTGGGACATGCATCCCCAGCAGAAGGCAACAAACAAGTCAGAGGGCTCACGACTAGCATAGGATTCGTCCCCATGGGGGAGGCGAGGCCGACCTGGGCAGAGGCCACAGAGGGGATGGCTCATGGTTTAGCCCCAGTGGAGGTCCTGGGACGGGAAGAGCCGTATCTCAAGGCTCCCACCAGCTGCCACTGCCACATCCCCAGACTTAACCACCTTTTGCACCAGAGGCAGGATGGTTGCGTAAGTGCAGATACTAAGAGGAGACGCGAGGGTGAGAAGGGGAATTAAACTTGCCTGGAGACCACCTCACAGAGCCGGGTCTGTACAAGGGCACCCACACCAGGAGCGGGTGGGCCCCGGGCAGGGCCCAGGCGTGCCCAGAACTGTACCAAGCACACAAGTCTCTCCTGTTGTGTGCTTCCTGGGTGTGTGCCCTGGATCATACCCAGGTGCAGGGAGGTCGGGCTGCGGGGAGCACAAGGCCGGCCCAGGCCCCAGGCCCACCTGCCCTCTCCTGACCCTCCGCCTCCACCCCCCACCACAGATCACGCCAACCCGGCGGCCATCAAGTGCTAGGCACACAAATGTTTATTTCTTCTTTAGGCAAAATAAGGGAAGCAGCACTAATCCAGCAGGTGAGTCACGGGGTCGTTCCTGCCAAAGGCAGAGGGAGCGGCCCCAGGCATACCCGCAGGAAGGGCCCACCGCACCCCACCTGACCAGAGGCTGCAGGTCTGCGGGGTCCCCACTGACCACCCGAAGCCCCTTTGTGTCCCTCAAGCGCAGGACACTGTCCGGTGGGCTTGGCCCTGCCACACCCCTGGAGGATGGGACACCCCATCTCAACCGGGGGAGCGCCTGAGCTATCCATTCATTTGGGGTGACAGCTGCAACCAGGGCCATCAAGCGCCCCAAAGGGAAGCACTGTCTCCTAGAAACCAAGGCAGAGGGGCAGGTGACCCTGCATGGAGCCTACAAGGCTGCTGAGGGCACAGGTCCCCCAAACCCCTGGTCCCTCACTGCCCCACCCTATGGCAGGACAAGCCCCAAAACCCAGAGAGGGCAGGAGCAGGTGGACATCCCAGCGAGTCAGGGGCAGGCCGGCCCAGAACAGTCACTCAGGGCCAGATCTCATTCCTGCCACAGGATGGGCCACCAGCTGGTCAGTCCACACTGGCTCCCTGAGGGTGGTACCCCATGCCTTGACCCGCCCTGAGAAAGCCCCCCAGGCCAGCTGATCAAGGGCATGATGACCACAGGGCAGGACAGAGAGTCCCTTTGGCACCATGTGGGCCTGAGGACTGGAGAGGCCAGACCAGGGGTTCTGGGGACAGCTCCCTGATCCCTAGGAAAGGGGACAGCGGGCTGTGGGCCAGGCTTGACAGAAAGGCCCTGAACCAAAGGCCCAGGGAAGGTGCAGCCTGCCCTGGTGGTGCCCCAGTGGTGCCCTGGAACCGGGCAGGCAGGGGGCCAAGCCCAGCTGAGATCCCCTGAGGACAGACAGGGTGAGCTACAGGCCTGGGTGTTCTGCTGGGGAGCATGCTCCTCCCACTCCTCCCACCAAGAGCCCTGGACAAACCAAGGCCAGCAGAAGGCCCAGCTCCCCTGTTTCAGGAGGGGAAACTGAGGCAGGGCAGGGAAGGGCCAGCTGAGGGGCTGGAAGTATCAATCCCAGGCCCCAGCACAGACCCGCACCTTCCTCTCCATGTGCACCACCCCCCCTCCCCGCCACAGGGGCCAGGGCGCTGTCACTGCTGCTGTCCCAGCACCGTGGGAAGCCTCTGCCGGGGGCCACCTGGGACTCCAAGGAGGCCGGGCCACCTAGTGCCCTGTGCCTTGCCAGCGAGCAGCGCCCCATGCTGACTGTGAGTCACCGCTCAGGGCTTTTTCAGGCACAGCGGCATGCCGGGGGCCAATTTAGGTCTTTTTGATGGGACAGGAGAGTGCACGGTGGAAAACACGAGGTCAGAGCCAAGAGGAGCCACATACCCGCCAGTGGGGCACCCTCCAGATCCAGGGGGCCAGGGTCTGCAGCCGCAGCCTGAGGGACTCAGGCTGGCCGACCGGGAGCCCCAGAGCTGGGGTATGCAATGGGCCTCTGCCCGCGGCCTGGTTGTCTGATGGGGAGTGTCCTGTCCTTGAGAGGGGCTATGGCCCTGTGAGGGGCTTCCTGGGGAGGCCCCGCAGCCCCTGTGCGCTCCTGTCCCGGCCCAGGGAGCAGACAAGGCCAGGAGCTCAGGCCCAGGGCACGTGTCAGCGTGGGGGCTCCCACTGCAGCCCGAGGCCCCGGGTGGGTGGGCGCCCCTGGGTCCCGATGTCCACAGGGTATGCCTGACTCCCTGGGCCTCCGTCAGCCCTCCTGCCTGTCTCTGCTCTCCTGAGGAAGCCCCAGGAGTGTGCACTGCCCAGCGCCTGTCCTTGCACTCGGCATCCAGGTCAGCTGGCGGGTCCCTGGGAGGCGCCGCTGCAAGCAGGGCAGGGGCAACAACGGGCAGGCGGCCGGAACAGCTCAGGTGCCGGTGGGAGTGGCATGGGGCAGCTGCGGAGACGCCCGCCTGGCCTCAGAGGGGCAGACACGCCCTCCGCTCCTGTGGCACCCAGAGCCCCACCTCACACTGTGCCCTACTTGCCAAACCGCGTTGAGCACCCCCCACTCTGCCTGGTGATGCTGTTTCCTCACAGACACAGAATATAATGATTCCCAATAATGCCAGGCCCAAAATAACCCCACAATGCGCCGCGTGCCGAGCCCTACAGGAGAATAACTGAGTCAGACGCAGCTGCAAAGGGGCTTTAAAAATACACTAAACACACGCATGCAAATACAAAACCCGCCCGAGGATGCCCGCCTCCACCCACAGGGCTCCTTGCAGGTACAGGATGGAGGCGGGGAGGGCCTACCCCCCACCCTGACGCTGACAGGAGGCCCCAGGTGGCACCGGGAGGGGGTGCAGGGCCGGGCGGAGCTCCCTAAAAGTGCTCTCTCAGAACTGCAGGCCGCTGCGCTTTGACTCCCACCCTGGTCTTCAGCAAAGCCCTCCAGGGGCTGTGACACCCCCAGCCCTCCCCAAACCTCCTGAACAGGTGCTCCCCAGTGCCCCCGGGGCTTTGGGTGCTGAGAGTGCCCCTGCGGGAAGGGCGGGCAGGTCTCTGTCTCTGCAGCAGACAGCCTGCGGGGAGCTGTGGGCAGCCCAGGGCCTGGGCCCCCTCCTGGGCCCTCAGCCAGGGAACAGGGATGAGCTGTGTGGCATGGAGAACACCTGAGAGAGGCAGCAGGACCTCCAGCTCCACAGAGGGTGTCACGGAAGCCCATGTCCACCAGCCCAGGCCTCTCCCAGCCTGGGGTGCACATCCCTGGCACCCAGGCTAGGAGGAGGCCCTCCAGCCCCACAGCAGCCAGCGCCCAGTCCCAGGTGATCACTGACCACAGCTCCAGGGGCTGCAGCAGAGAGACATCCAGCAGCTCTTTGGACATGCCCCCCCTGCTCACTGACGGCCAGACCCTGCAGAGGCCAAGCCGCCCGTGAATGCCAGAGAAGCCCCTGGGGCCCTCATCCTCCCCTCCCCAAACTCAGGGGCCTCATCCCTGAAGGGAGCTCCCAAGGCCCTGCTGGGCTGGTCAGGGAGGCCCAGTAAAGGGGCCAGGCCCGTGCAGGGCACTCCTGGCCCAGCCTTGGAGGAATGGGAGGTCCGGACACCCAGAGCTTTCAGCAGACTGATACGGTGCTCAGCAGAGCCTCCGCTGCAGCAGACCGTGGCCCCCACCCTGGGAGGCAGGCATGCCACACCACACCAGGCTGCTGGGTGGCTGGTGGCAGGGGCTGGACAGGCGAGAGGGACAAGGACAGGCCATGGGCGGACACATTTGGGTGCTATACTTTCCCGCCAGATGCAGCTCTGCTCTGGGGGTGCGGGCTGGCTTTGTTCTGGGAGAGAGACGCTGCCTGCCCCTCTCTTGCTCCAAGCCCACCAGAATGTGGAGGGTGGGGGTGCAGGAGTTGGGAAGCTCCCCCTGGATGCCCGCTGGCTGCTGCTCTTGAATTTCACCACGACCAATGCGCTGCAGCCTGGGAGAAGTGGGCCACGGCCTGGCCTGGCAAGCACGTTGCTCAGAGAAACTGGCTGTGGTCACGGGATCTGCCTCTGCAGCAGGCAGCCCACAGAGAGCTGCAGGCAGCGCTGGGGGCCCAGGGCCCCCTCCTCAGGGAGCACCCGCCCCCGCCCAGACCTGGGGAGGGGTTCCCCAACGGTCCAGCCCAACAGACCCAGGGAGCCGGCCTGGGCAGCTCAGACCCTTGCCCCCACCTGCCCAGATGCCCAGGCGAGGGGCTGGGAGAGGGGGTCTCTGATCCCTTGGGCATTCAGGGGCTCCCCCACCCAGGGCTGGGGGCTTCCCTTGCTGCCCACTTGAGAAATGCAAGGAGAGCCAATCCTGCCCCATGCTGGCCACAACCCTGGGGACTCTGGGAGCCTACCCCAACCCAGGGACACAAGGACACACACACACACAGACAGGCCCCTGGGGGCCTGCTGGATGGACAGGTGGCATCCTGGTGGGCTACCAGGGGCACCAGGAACCTAGGAAGGAACAGCATGATGTGGGCGCTTGGGCATGACGCTCCTCTGCAGAGAGACAGGGCTGGGGCACAGGGCATGGACAGGTGACAGTGCAGGTGCCAGGTGAGGTGAGGTGGCCCTGCAAGCCCCCTGCTTCTCAGGCCACCACATGTGCCCGGACCCCCACGCCTTCTTCCATGAGAGAAAGAGAAGCCAGCACCCGGTAGAGCACCTGCGGTGTGCACAGACTCTCCCATGTAACCACCCCCCCAGGACCTCTCCTGTCCCACTGCCTGCCAGCCCTGGGACCCCAGAAGGTCACCCCCCCACTCCAGCCTCAATGCCATCTTTAAAATGGAACCATTATAACACCAACGCCGTGGGCACTGGAGGTAACACATGTGAGGGCCAGGACCCTTCGGGCTCTGAAGACCATTGAGGGTGATGCTGGTGGGCGGAGGCCCTGGCAGGAGGCGGGCAGCATCGGGGGCTCCTGGTGCCTGCTGCAGGCTGCCATCTCCGCAGGGCTCCCTCCAGGCCAGCAGCTGCTGCCTTAGAGCAGAGATGAAATGCTTCCGCCAGGCAGAGGGCACAGCAGGGGACCCGGCCCGGGCATTTCCCTGGGGACCTCCAGTTTGCTCCCTGCCAGCTGCCAGCCACGGTCCAGGACCCAGGCCCACCTGCCTCATCTCTTTCTGTAAACCTGGGCAGACACAGTACCTGCCGTGGCTCCAGGGATGGGACAAACGGGTGGCACCCATCCCCCAGCGGGTCCCAGAGGTGCCCCTCCTGGGAGGGAGGCCTAGAGGCAGGAAGGAGGGCAGCTGCCCCTCACCCATGCTGCCAGGGGGTCAGGCATAGCACCCAGCCAAGGCCCTGCCCCACCAGCCCCCGAGGCCCACGGCGGAACACAGACCCCACTTTATAGGTGTGCCATTTCTGAAGGATGACAAACATCTGGGGCTCCAGACATGTGTTCTGTGTGCCGACGACAGCCCCTCCCACAGCTCGGGCCTGGGTCACTGCCTCCCCAGCAGCCCCAGTGCAGGCAGGGGCAGGGCTAGCCCACAGAAGCCTTGGTCCAGGGCCAAGGGACTCAGGGCGCCCACCCCACCCACTGTGGCACTGGCCCAGCCTCCAGGAAGGGGCCTGTGCACAACTACCAGCGAGATGCTCTCAGCTCCTATAGGTGCTACTGGGCCGCATCCCATCGGGGTGGGGGGGCCTCTGCCCGCAGGGCTGCCCACCTCCCTCCTCCGTGAGGACATCTGGGGGGCCCAGGTTCTGTGGGCTAGTGTGGCCCTTGCAGACTGCAGGGCAGGGGGAGGAAGACCTCTCCGGAAGGCAGCCCCATCGGCCACCCCTCCGGCTCCTGGAGTTACCGGGGCTTCCCACACCCTGGTCCTGCTAGTGCCCGACATGTACCATCAGCCACATCCTCAGTGACAGTCTCTGGCCTGTCACTGCAGGTCACATCCCTCGGGGACGCCACCCAAATCATCACAGGCTGGGGAGGTGCCCCTGAGCACCCATGCAGCTGGGGGCTCCGGACCCCCTGCTCAGGACCCGGGGCAGGCCTACCACCTCGCCTCCCGGGAGCCCCAGCCTCTCGGGAGCAGTCACCTCCTCTTGGCTCATTCTAGCCTCTCTACGGGTTGACCACCCTACAACTGCCATAAACACCCCCCCTTACAGGGGAGGACGCCAGAGAGCAGCGTCAGCCAGGAAGTGGCGGGTCCGGCCCCACACTTGGCATCCAGTGAGCCATGCCTGGGGCTCAGGAGCTTGGGCAGCATGGCAGGCAGGCCGGGATGAGGTGTGAATCGGCCCCTTTTATGATTTCTGTAGGTTGTAGGAGGCATCCCAGGAGGCCTGCGCCTTCATGGGGCTGCTCAGAGAGGCTCTTAGATGTTCTTGGACAAGTGGGGCATTTAGCATTTCGTGATGAGTTAAGGAGGCAGCCAGAGGCTGGCCACCCTACACCGAAAGGGCAACCGATGAAGGAAGGAGCCGCGAAGCCCTTGAACTGTCTCAAGACATTTTGCAAAGGAGCCAGGCCCCTCACGGGAGGGGCTCCCCGGCACCCTCTGCCATCACTGGCTCAAGCTCCGGCACTGCCCCTGACAAGCTCGGGGTGCAGGGCCCGGCTGGGAGGCTGCCGTGGGCTCCCTGAGCATCCCAGGGAGTGCCGGAGTCCAGAGGCTATGCCAGCAGCCGTCTCAGCCCCAAGCCAGCTGCACAGTTCTACACCAAGGTCTCTGCCCAGCTCTGGGCTGGCTGCCGGCGAGCGTCAGAGAGCAGGCAGGAGCCCTCACACCCTCGCTCCGGGGTGGGGGACGGCAGCCGTGGCCACCAAAGCAGCGGCTCCACAGGGCCTCTCACCCACTGCCCACCACAATCAGTCCATTTCACAGGGGAGGACAGGGCTGCATGGGGGCTGGGGCAGACCCAGAGCCTCCCACACGACGCATATACGCCAACCACGGCCCCATCCGGGGCAGGGTCTGGGCGGCGCAGAGGCGCTCCCCAAAGCCGAGCTCTCCACCCTCCCCCCTGCCCGGCCCCTGAGTCTGTCTGAGGCGTGATCCTCAGGCAACCGCAGAATCAGCTGGGAGCCTGTTCAAAACATTCCTGTGGCAAGAGCCCCAACCACTCAAGAACCCACATTTTCCGTGCCCTCAGGAAATGCACAAAGCCCAAGGTAATCCAAGGGCTGCCCTGGGGCGCTGGGGTCAGGAGGGCCCCCTGGGAGCAGGAGACAGATGCCCTGGGGGCCTGTGTGGCCCCGCTGGGGCCCAGAGATGCACTGAGGCCCCCTGCTCACCCACCCTTCCCTTGCCAGGGGGCGCTGCTTTGATGAGCGCGGCCTGTGGGAGACCCCAGCCTGCCTGCCTTGCCGTGGCCGTGACCAGTGGCTGGTGAGCTCCGGGAGCAGCCCTTCACTGAGGGAGGGCCCCATTCAGGACCCAGCTGGCCTCCCCCAGGACGGTGGGGACCCAAGAGGCAGGCAAGCAGGGGGCTCCGCCATGGCAGCTCTGCTCACACAGTCACCCCGTGCTCTGCCTGCAGGCCCCTCCTCTGGCTCACAGGTGGCCAGGTGAAGGGTACAGTGGAAGGACAACATAGCTGTTGTGGGGGACTGAATGGTGGCACCCCACAGGGTGCATCTACATCCCAGAACTTAAATGGAAAATGGTCTTTGCAGGTGTGATCTTGTAACTGAACTTGTAATCAAGTTAAGGATCTTGAGATGAGATCATCCTGGATCACTCAACTGGGCCCTGAATCCAATGACAAGTGTCCTTATGAGAAGTGAGGAGATGACCCAGGGGACCAGGCCATGTGACAAAGAGGCCAGCTGGGGGGACATGGCTAGAAGCCCAGGGATGCCTGGGACCCCAGAAGCTGGAAGAGGCAGGAAGGACCCTCCCCTGGAGCCTTCAGAGGGAGCGTGGCCCTGCCCACCTGGATCTCTGACTCAGGGCCTCCAGAACCAGGAGAGAGAAATGCCTGTGGGTTCGAGTTTGTGGCCATCTGCTCTGGCAGCCACGGGACAGCCACGCAGCCCTCTCGGGCTGGACTGAAGTGCACCACCTGTGGCACGTGGGCTTTAGAACAAAGGTGCCTCCCTGGTAAGGTGGGTGTCTCTGCCTGGGTCTGGCTGTCCAGGGGCCACCCTGCACAAGGGCCACAGCAGGCTTGGGCCTAGGAGCCCCTCCACACTGATGGGGAGCTACATGCTTTGCACAAATGACTTGTTCAGAACTTGAAGCTCCCTAGGGGAGGGTGGTGAGGACAGCGGGTTCGGTGACGAGCCCAAGACCCCATAGCTGCTAGAGATGGAGACAAGGCAGGCTGGGCTGTTAAGTAGCAACAGCCAAGAAAGTGGGTGTGAGCAGTCTGATCTGATCTGTGGGGGTGGAGACCCCGGATTCAATGCCCCAGAGGCTGCTGGGAGCTCAGAAGTGGGGGAAGCAAGACAGGAAGACCTGTTGGGGGCCAGACAGGGTGGGAGGGCACTGCCGTCCCCCAGGCTGCTGTGCTCTGGAGGAGGACACACAAAGGGTGGGAGCCCACGCCAGACTCAGCCCTGGGGACGACCAGGGCCCCTGCCGCCCCGGCCCCTCTCCACAGCCCCGGGCCAGGCAGCCAGGGTCCTCCTTTGTCCCTTTTGCTGGGCAGGCAGGAGGGACAAAGCTGTGGGCTCGCTGACTGCTGCCGCTGGAGACGTCTCCCAGCAGCCCTTCCTCCCCACAGCGGGCCTGTTACACAACAGACCTAAGAATAACCTGCAGGGCGGGCAGTGCAGGGAGATGAGCCACCTGCCTCCTGGGACCCCTCAAACTAGGGGCAGGGGACGGGGTCAGTGGCAGGAGGCTCGCTTCCACCCTGGGCCTAGGGGCCCTCTGGAGGCCGGAGGAGCGACCCAGGGTCACACTTACCCCCACACCTGGAACACAGGGCTGCATGCAGCGTCCTGATTCCCACCCCCAACCCCTGGTTCCTAGGGGTTGACCTGGCATTAGGGAGTGGCTGGCGGAACCCCAGAAGGTCCCGGGCCATCTGTGCCAGTGGCTCTTGGGGTCAGAAATCCTGGCTGGACCTGGGATGGCCCAAGAGTGGGCAGCTGCCAGGAAGCCGGACGTTCAGTGGGCATGATGCCTGAGCCCCAGATGGCCATCCCTTCCCAGCAGCCGCAGGCAGCAGGGCCCCCAGCACACAGGGTCGGGGCTGCAGCGGACACAGGCACAGGACGGGGCAGGGTGGCTGGCCTGGCAGTGGCAGGAGTGCCCACCCCCTTGCCCTGTCCCCCAACCGGAGCAGGTGGCAGGCAGCCCGTCAGTCTCTGGGCCAGAGTGCCTCCCTCCCAGAGAGCAGGCGGCAGGGCAACGCGATCGTTCCCAGCTAATGAAGTGGTCGTATTAGGCACAGAGTAACAGAATATATACAAACTGGCCCATAGCTCTTCATCTACTGCAGACATTAAAAATTAAAATCCAATTACAACTGGTATTGTCAAACCCGGCTGCTACCATTTCTGGCAATCCGTGTGTGGGGGGGGATTATGTAACCTGAACTCAGCTGGAGGGAGTCGGGCCCCCCCACCCAGGAGGGTCTCTCCCACCCACAAGCCCATCCTGCACCATGAGACCCCACAGACCTGCCACAAGCATTAGTTGGCAGGGTCCCTGCCAGGCCACCCACGGGAGGGGCCACTGCCCGTAATCTTCCAGCTGCCCCCAGCTGCCCCCAGCTGCTCCCCAACAGCTCTCTGGCAGCTGGGTGACCAGGAGGACTCCTGCAGGCCCCGCCCCAGCTCATACGGAACACGCCTGAGGGCCGGGGTCCAAGCCAGCAAGAGCAGCAGACCCACCCTCTGCGGGCTCCCAGCCCAGCACAGTGCCTGGCACACACTCACGTCAGGTCCCCTGACCCCATGGAGGGCCGGCTCTCTCTGGTCAGGCACGGACCAGGCCAGGGCCACTGCACAGTCGGGCCTCAGGAAGGGGGCTTCAGTCACACTCCACCTGCCTCACACTAGCCTCCCCCACCCTTTCTGGAACCCCTAGACCCTCCCCATGGGGCCACACAGAGAACAGGACAGGGTGGGGGCTGCTGGGAGACATCAGAGCCAGTTTTTTCTATTACCCCAGGCAGGGCCAGGCCCAGAGTTCCAGGGAGACACAGAGGCTGGCTCCTGTGACCAGCAACCAGGGGTGATGCTGATGACCTCTGACCTCTGACCTGCCCACAACAGTCCACAGTCCTTGAACTCTCTTCTATGGCTACATCTCCCCAGTTGAGCCTATGGGCTCAGAAGACCCTGGCAGTCTACAAATGGGCTCCCAATGACTGAGGCACTTGGGTACCATGATCCAGGCACGAGAAGAGCTCAGTGTCACCTCTCAAAGACCAGGGCATACGGAGACAGAGGCCACAGACCAGACACTTCCATGCATGAGAGTTGGAGAGGCCATTGGAGAGAGGCCAGCCTTGCTGGACAGTCTAGGTCACTCTGCCCAGAGTCACCAGGCAATGGGGGCCTCCTGCTTCCTTCTGCCTGGGTCTAGAAAGCCCCCACCCCAAGAGGACGCCCCACAGCTCCGCCCAGAGGCCCAGAGCCACAGAAGGTACTGCTTCCCAGCCCCAGCAGAGCCCACCACACCAGCCTGCTGGTTGGCCCTGGCAGAGCTGGCCCAGAGCCAACTCCCCACCTGCAGCTCAGGCAGATGTGCCCAGACCCGCTGCTGCAACATGGACACCCAGCACCTCCTCACAGACCCAGGCGGTGGGCCCCTGCCACGCCCAGCATCCAGTGAGGGTCCAGGGTGCAGGCCTGGGCACAGCAAGGCTCAGTCCGCGCAGGACCATAGCCCCAGTGCGGCTCCCTCCCAAGCTGGGGAAGGGGAAGGTCCCAGGGGGTGGCCCCAGATCCCTCAGCCCGGACCCTCACCTGCCCCGCGCGATACCAAGGCCCTGCCCGTCCCCTCCAAGCTCGGAGCCCTGCCCTCCAGGTCCGGACCTCGGAGGCCGCCGGGCCCACCGGCGGCCCAGGCACTGGGCGCCAGGGAAGCAGCGCGCTCCCTCCCCGCCGCCCGGGACGGCGGCGCCCCCGCGCGTCCACCGAGCTCCGGGCGCAGCACCAGGCGAAGCGCGGCACCTACTGTGCTTCCGCGGGGCGGCTCCCGCGTCCATTGTCTCCGCGGCGGCGGCGGCGGCGGGGGCGCCAGAGCGGGGGCTGCCGTCAGCGGCCGGCCACGGGCGCGGAAGCGGCTCGGGCGGCATCGCCCGCCGGCTGGGCTGCCCGCGGCGGGCTGTGCGCGCTGACACTGCGCCCCGTGGAGGCGCCGCGCGAGGAGCGCGCTGTCACTCGTGCAGCCCGCACCACACCCCCTGCCCGCCCCGCGCGGGGCGGGGGCCGGAGCGCGGGGCGCGGAGCAGGGCGCACGGTGGGGCCAACCGCCTGCCCCGCGCCCGCCGGGCCGAAGTACTTTCCCTGCGAAGATGCGTCGCGCCTCCAGCTCCCCAGTTCCCCGCCCCCTCCGCGTGGCCGCAGCCGGCGGGACCGGGAAGGGGGCGGGGCCGAGGAGCGCTTCCCCAGCCCGGGGCTGAGCGCTTGCGGAGCAGCGGGCTCGGCGCAGCGAGGCAGGAGTGTTTGCCAGGCGTTACCCTCCCCCAAGATGTAAGGTGGCAAGTGCAGAAACTCGCACGGGCGCCTGGAGCTGTGGGGGAGGGCTGGCAGCCCCGACCTCTGCTGGGCACACGTACCCCTTGGCTGGCACGGGGCAGCCCACCCTGGGCTCGGGGAGGGGCGCTTAGCGCTGCCGTCTTGGAAACGTAACCTCCATACTGGAGAGCAGCAGTGGGGCCTGTAAATACAGGGCGTAGCCCACTGTCCCCCTCCCCAAACTAGCCCTGCAACTGGGCACATAGTCCCCTCCCACTGCCTGAGGCACTGGAGGGCCTCAAAGCAGCCACAGAGACGCCCTACACCCTGAGCACCCTGACCTGGCTTCTTGCAAGCGCCTGCCTTTCCTCCCTGCAGCCACAGCTGTGGAGTTGGTCTGGGGAGACAGATCCAGAGAAAAAACGTCCAGCCCATGTGTCTGTATCAAGAGGCCAAGACTGCCACCACCTGCACCTGGTCCAGTGATAGCAGGACAGCAGACCCAGGCTCATGTCCCGACTGCCCGCAGGTGTGAGTAGCCCTGTCAGGGCCTCCATTTCCCCAGGCATTAAACCTGCTGGTTTCTAAGGTTTTGTCCACAATGCTGCAGCCCAGGGAGGTCGCCGACCTTCCCCAGGCCCACAGCAGATCGCTGGGTGGTCTCAGGATGACTCTCAGTGCCAGAGCTGACCTGTGAGAGCTGGGTCTCCTGAGCTCCTGCAGCTTACTGCTTTCCAGGTGCCCCGGGTGAGACCCAGGCTGCCAGCTGGGTCTCTGCATGCCTGGCCCTGGGAACTCCATGACCCGGTGTGCACTCTGGGGATCTTAGTCCCGCTGAGGCCCGGCCGGCTCTGGCATCCTCTGCTCAGGAGAGCATCGTGCATTCCTGCTGCTGCGGAATTGGCAGGAAGGCCCCATCATCACTGCTCTGAGGAACTGTTAGGGTGATAACGGGGCTGCGGCAGGTGCTGTCAGAACAGCACCTCCAGCCCCGCGCCCACTCGCTGCGGCCACGGCCTCACACAGGGAATGCTGCTTCCTGGCCTCCTTGGCTGCACCCCACCTGGCTTCCTCTTCTGAAGCTTCTCTGCCACGCCCCCACCGCCATCCCTGACCACAGGCCTAATGCCCAGGCCATGGCAGGGCTCCACTGCTCCTCCTCCCCACCCAACCCGTACAGCATGCTGGCCCGGGACCCCACAATGAGTGGCAGGGTGCACACACATAGGGGAATGAGTGACAGAGCCCCAGGACCCGCTTGGAGCCTGCAGAAGCCACCCCTCGGCCAGTGTGGAACTCCCCGGTGGATGCCACCACTCCTCAGCTTCAGGCCTGGCTAGACAGGGGCTGAGGGCTTCCTTCTGCGCTCTGCCTGTCCCCAGGCCCTCCAAGGCTTTCCTAAGTGATGGTCCTGGGCATCCCTCCCATCACTGCCTTGCTGGACACCCGGGTGAGGTGCAGGCGGGTGGAGAACTTCCTGGGCACCCCGAGTGGGCAGCACCTACACCTATGCCCACCTGCACACCTTCCCAGACAGCACGGGGCTCAGCTGGGCAGCAGGTGGCTCTTCCCACGGGGACAGAGTACCCGTCCTGGGAGCAGGGCTGCCTGGGCACAGCAAGATTCCAGCAGCCCAAGGAGCTGAGGACCCAAGATCCAGGGACAGAGAGACGGACAGGGACAGATGGAGAAAAGGCGAGGCAGAGAGGCCTAGGCTCTGTCCCTCACGAAGTCAAAATTGAAATGCAAGTTGGAAACCGCCAGAAAAGAAATCTCCATTCTGAGCCAAAGACTCCAAGAATTCCCAGAAAGAGGTGCGGGACCTCTGGGCAGGAGAGAGGCCACTGCACGGTGTGTGGTGTGTGGATAGGCCCGCCATGACCGCCAGGTCCTCTGGGGGCAGCTCCAGTGGCCAGGCAGGCAGCCTGCCCCCAGCCCACCATCACCCCCTCTGAGAGCCTCCCTGTCCTCCCCCACGTCTCCCAGGCATGCCACCATCTGGGCTTCACCCTCTGCCATCTGGCCTCCAAGTACCCCCACAGTACACCCCTGCCATGCTGCAGGCACACAGGACTGACCAGGCTGTTCCTGGCTCTAGACCCGCAGGGACTCCACTCTCCCATCAGGCAACATCACACCACTCAGCCTGCCACCCGCCGGCGCCTACCCTCACGCCCAGCTTCCAAGGCCTGGAGCAAGGTGCCTCCTCTAGGAAGCCTTCCTTCCGCATGTCCTCACCTACCCTCATCATCACCTCCGAGACCACAGCACGAGCCACAGAACTTAGGGCCTCGCCTTTGTTTCAAGTCTGTGCTGCCCAGCAAAACCGTGAGGTCCCTGCCGGCTGGACGCCCTGTGCCTGTTGCTGCAGCACACACACTGGGTGGGGCCAGCCCCCTGTGGCCTCAGGCAGGTGTCTGCTCGGCCCCAGCAGATAGAGGTCTGGACAACCTAACCAGCTGCCCCGTGGACACTGGGACTGTCCTCCGGCAGTGCTGCCTGGCTCCAGGACACACAGGCCCAGAGGGATGTGCACGGAGGAACAAGAGGCGCAGCAGGGAGGGTGAGCACACGCACGCCAAATATCAATAAGCCTAATTGGGGAAATGTGCAATTCTCAAGTGGCTAAATTTAGAAAGTGTTTCATTTTTCACCAGCATCTGGTCTTAAGACACCCCGTTCTTGATCAGAACTCGAGACGGCGTGCGGGCTCAGAACTTAGTTCTCATGCGCTCCTGCTTCCCAAACACAGAGCCTAGAGCCTGGGGGCCGCCCTGGGTCAGCCGTCTCCCATGGGTGCAGGCAGGGGGACGTTTTGCCGCACCCAGACGGCACCCAGCAGAGGAGGGTGGGCACACACAGGGCGGGCCACCTCTGATGACCCAAAAGCCTTGACAGTTCCCGCCGGCCCTCGGGCATCACTGATCCCTGGCTCCCCTTTTCCTTTGAGGGGAAACTGAGGCACGGAGAGAGAAGACCAGGTGTCCTACTGGCAAAGGGCCTCTCTCATTGGCAGCAGTCTCAGCTCCTTCAGGCATGCCTGGCCCCTGGGCAGGGCAGCTCGCATCTGCTGGGAATGCTTGCCCCACATATGTGTGAACCCACTGGCCCTTGAGCCCTAGGACATGCAGGGGAGGGTGGGAGGCCGGTGGGCTGCCAGCCTGAATGACCAGAGGCCAGTGCAGAGAAAATGGTCTCCTGGGCCCGCAGTCAGCAGCTGCAAGATGCAGTGCAGTCAGCATGAACACAAAGGCCAGTGGGCCAGGGAGGAGGTGCAGAGGGTGCTGGGGCTCAGGGTCCAGAAGGGAATGTGTGGCGGACCTTCAGCTGCCCAAGCCAGGGTGGCCGGAGCTGCCCTCTCCGGGAACCCCAACCCCACAGCTATGGCCCAACTCTGCCTTCTTACCTAGCTCAGGGTCAGGTCCTCACACCAGCCTGGGGAAACAGGGAGGTGTAGGGGGAGAAGGGAAGGGAGACCGGTGGGGGAAGGGGCATGCCTGGGAGTGGGGAGGGTGGCCAAGTCACAGGGCCCTTCTGTGGGCACCTCCCTCTTCCTGCACAACGGCAGTCCTCACGATGGCAGCCAGTCGCTGGGCTGGCTGGTCATTCACTCCCTCATTCCGGCGACTCTTGACAAGCATTCTCTGGGCATCCCCAGGGCACCCGGCTGGGTGTCTAGGAATTCAGTGTGACTCCATCCCAAGACCTCTGCCTTGGAGGAGGCCTCCGTCCACTGCCCAGCATGAAGCCAGCCCAAACAACACACTGTGCAGTGTACAGAGTCACCACAGCTGACACCAGGAGGTGGCGGCAGGGGTCCTTAGATGGAGCGGCTGGCTGAGTGCTGCCCCAGTGGGGAGGGTGGGCAGGGAGAGGGAGAGGGGCCGGGGCAGAGGTGGGGACAGATCACAAAGGGTCTTAGAGACAAAAGTGAAGAGGTATTACTGTGGGGTGGGGGGTGGTACTGTGGGCAGCAGGTAACCTTCCTGCAGGCCTACCCACCCTCCTCAGCCTGGGCACACAACCCAAACGTGGCTCAGACAGGCAGGGCCGTCCAGGTGGAGAAAAGTGGGGGACCTGAGACACTGAGGAGCAGGATTCGGGCTCCAGGATGGTGGGGGCTGCTATTTGCTCCGACAGGGAAGCTGGGGAGGGACAGCCTGATACTGTATTTCCAAAGCCGATGAGCAGGAGATTCAGGCTGAGCTGTGCAGCGGGCCTGGGGAGGCCCCTGCTGAGCTTGGGCAAGGGTAGGGACTGGGCACCCTGAGGTGGGGGCCCCTGGCGGGAGTGGCCCTGAAGTCTCCAGCTGGTGACCCTGCTCAGGGAGGAGGGCCGAGAGCTGGGTGCAGAGATGCCCAACTTCTGCCCAAGTCCACCCTCATGGCCGGCTGCAAAGTCAGCAGACCCCAAGGCCCCCTTGTCCCTGGGGCCAGGGCTGGGCTCACTGTTCCCTGCCCTGACTGCCCTGGACACAGAGGCCTGGACCAGCATGCACTGAGTGCCGGCTGTGTACCAGCCCACAGGCTTCTCAGCTGGAGGGGAGAGGCTCTGGGCTCCAGTGGGTCCTCGCAGGGACCCCGGCGAGGGACCGAGCAGGACCTCATGCTGCCCCCATTCACTCTACAGCCAGGGGGTGTCCTGCCTGGCCCCACCCTGCTTCATTCTCCAGACCCCTGGAGAAGCTGTGTCCAGCTCTGCAGTTGTCCCTAAGTGGCAGGGCCTACAGGGATGGCTGGGCACACCCG
Source organism: Smutsia gigantea (assembly GCA_032199065.1). Taxonomy (NCBI): domain Eukaryota; kingdom Metazoa; phylum Chordata; class Mammalia; order Pholidota; family Manidae; genus Smutsia; species Smutsia gigantea. The sequence continues at coordinate 100,641 of JAVSCE010006227.1, forward strand.
TGCCCCCACTGGAGAGATGGACGGAGGAGGGCCCTTGCCTTTTTCTGGCCAAGGCAGAGACTCCGAGCCCTGTCCTGGCGGTAAATTAAACCCCAGCTGGACAGAGCAGAGCCCCCCAGCGTTAGGCACACCAGGCCAGTGCTGGGCCTTCAGAGGCATGGGCCTGACCCAGAGGGCTCGGGGAAGTCGCTGTGGGACCAGGTGCACAGCTGCCTGGTGCTCAAGTCACGTCAGCAAGAGCCACCCCACCACTGGCCACCCTTGCCAGCCTCCCCCACAGGGAGGTCCTGCCACCCAAGGCAGGAGGCCTCTCCAGGGGACCCCCATCTTGGCCCGGGACCCCTTCCCCAGTCCATGCGGAGAGCCTCCCCCACCTCACAGACACACCCACCCGCCCACATGAAACAGCTCCTGCTGAGCTTGGTGCTGGCGCAGTGGCTCCCCTCACAGGCCGGGGTGCTCAGAGAGCCCGCCCCCAGCACGGGGCAGCCCAGAGGTGTCCTGGGCCAGGGCATCGGGCCCTGTGCTCCCTTGGCCTCACTCAGGAAATGCCCCAAGACCAGGTTTCCCCCTACAGCAAGCAGCAAGCAGGCCCCCAGCCACACCCACCCAGCCTGGGCCTGTCGCTGGTACCCAGGCGAGCCGCAGACCACCTCCTGGCTCGTCCCCTGCTTCCATCTGCAGGGACTGCATCCTGTTCCCTGGCCCCACCCCCAGGCTCCGCCCTCAGCTTCTGGCTCCATAGGGTGGTCTGGGGTCCATCTACCTCCCCATCTGCCAGCAGAGCCAGGTCTCTGTCCCAGGGCCCAGCGCAGCTCTGACACATGCCAGGCTCTGGGTCCATGGGCAGCTGGGAGCTGTAAGCCCTGCCCTTCTAACGATAAAACCCTCTGAGCAGCAAGCTTTGGGCCACGGAAAAACCTCCCTGCTGTGGGGGCTCAGGTCCCCCTATGGGCCCACGTGGAGTGGCAGCCCGAGGCCATGGCTCACAACTGCCTGGACTCCTGCACACAAGGGACAGTGGTGCACAAGGCCCCGGGGACAGGCCCTGTTCCAGAGGGGAGACACCAGGCAAGTTTCTGGCCTCCCTCCCAGCAGCCCTGTGGGTCTCCACTTGCTTGGGAGGGGTTTCCGAGCGAAGGTCCCCTACCACACCCTCCCGAAGCTGGAGATTCAAACTGGCCGCTGACAGACTGGGTCACCTGAGTCACTGACCGAGCATGACACGGGCCCTAGGACTCGGGCTTGCGGACTCTACTTTGTCCACGCAGAGGCAGGGTTTGCTTTCTTCCCAGAGCCAGGCTGCCTTCCACCTTAGGGGACCAGGACCCTTGGCCGGCCCCTGGGTGCTGGTGCGTGAAGGGCCCAAAGTTACCACTGTTGGGGGGCAGACGGGTGGGGGGCAGGTTGTCCTCCTTTCCCAGCCACAGGTCACCCTGAGGGTGAGGTAGCAGATAATCCTGGGCCCCTGCACCAGGCAGGGGCTGATCCTGGAAAGGCAGCTGTGAATGCCAGGCGGGCTGTCAGCAGGCCGCTCAGCAGGAAGCAGAAAGGCAGGAGCTTCAAAGAGCTGGGCCGGCACAGGCACATCCACCGTGGGGCGCAGCAGGGAGGCGCCTCCAGGGACGGCCAGCCCCAGACCAGGTAGTCCCAGGGGCCTTCCTGCAGCCTTATTCCTGAGGGCAGGCGCTCAGGATAAGTTCCTGTATGCGGAGATGGCCGCGCCTGGCACCCGCCCAGCATGAGGATGCCATTTAAATCAGGCTCCAGAAGAAAATGCAAATGGTTGAAGGGAACCAGGCCATTGTAAGCTGCCAGGGGTGGGCCGGCTGGGAGAGGGAGCCGGACAGCAGCAAGAGGGGAGCCGGCAGGCCCAGGCAACCTGCAGCAGGGGCAGGCTCGGAGCACGTACAGGCCCAAGGAAGGGGCCGTCTTCATGGCGATCTTTCTTCTTCACATTTTTCTCTATTTTCCAAAGCACCTCCCCCAAGCAAGTCTTGCTTCATAGTTGAAGAAAGGAAGTAAAGCCAGGCACAATGCAACGCTGGTGAGACACCCCCAAGGAAGATCTGAACACAGCTGGAAGTGGGCACGCCCCAGGCCCCACATCCTGCCCGTGATACGCCCCCACCCCTCCCCAGCCTCAGGCCTGGACCTCCCCCCCCCACCGCCACCACAGCCCCTCCAGCCCCAACTCAGTAAGGATGCAGGCCTGGACACCACTCCAGCGGCCAGGAGCCTGAGAGCGTTTGGGGGCAGGAGGACACCTGCCAGTGTCCTGGCTGCTGGCCCCATCCACCCAGAAAGGTGCCAGGGGGGACCTGCCGGCGCTCAGAGGCCCAGAGACCCAGGCAGATGCTGCACCTGACCCCGGAGACCAGCAGACGCCAGTGCGCACAGCCTTCCATCCCACCAAGCCCGTGGCCACTCACACCAGGCACTTGGTCCTGCGCTGTGCCCTCCCAGCAGCGTCTGGCCACCTTGCCAGTCGTCCGGGGCTGGACCCTCTCTCCACTAACTAGCAGAAATCCTCTGCTCTTGAGTTAGTGACTGAACGTCTCTGAGCGACTCTCCTGCTCCATCAGCACCTCAGCTCATGGCTGGCCCGAGCCCTGGGTGAGGCCGGGCAGGATGCAGTGACGGGCAGGGCCATGGGAGGCCAGCCCAAATCAGCCTCCCGGCCTCAAGTTCACTAGACTGTCCAGCCACTGTGGGGGTGGCCTCCGAGCTCTGCCAGCTTGCAAAGCTCCTGCTTCTCCCAGATAGAGATGGCAGGTCCTGGGAGAGGGTGAGCACGAGCTGCCACCAGGGGCCCTGGTGGGGAGGGGCTGGGGCAGATTCCCCGGAGTCCCCTCACCTAAACCCCATCTGTGCCCTGCGGGGAGAAAGAAGGCCACCACATAGAGCCACCAGAGAAGGCAGCTGGCGCTGCAGCCCCTCCACCCACCTGGCCTGTCTTCACCACCCAGCTCCTGCAGAGAGGCCCTTTGCCTGGACCTCTGATGCCCCAGGGACCCTGCACCTCCCAGCAGCCAAACACCAGGCAGCTTCCAAAGCCTTCCCTGGGGCTGGGACTAGGGCAGCCACTCATCCCCTGAGGAGCCAGGCCCCCTCTCCCTGCAGGGCACATCCTCTATGTCTGTCCAGCCCGACCCCCTTCCCATCTGACATCACGACCCCAGTGACATCACAAATCAGGCCACTCTCAAAGTGTGGTGGGTGCGCTGTCAGGACCAGGGAGGGGCCTGGCCTGGGGAGCTCAGATCCTCATGCTACACCCCGAGGCTCGAGCCCCATGCCAGCCCTTCACGCCATCACCCTCACCTCCAGAACAGTTAGCAGGTCCCCCCATCCTTTACCTGGGGATGATTAAGTGCTTTACATAAAACTGTTACCATGGATACACAAAAATGGAATAGGTAAGCCCCACCATGGGGGTGGGAGCTGTCATATCCCCAACGCTGTCGCCCTGCCCCCAGCTGGACCCCTCACTTTCCCCGGGGGCCATCTTGGCCTGCTCTGGGCCCGGGGGTGAGCAGCAGAGCCATGGGACTCAAGGCCACACTCACTGACTCACCTGGAGAATAGGGCCTGTGCCGCTTCGTAGACACAGTGGGGCGGCACAGAGCAGCACGTGGTAATGCCACTGGGCTCTGTGGGAGCCGCCAACCTGGGTGGCCCCAAAGCAGACCCCAGGCCCACACATCCTGGGCGCTGCTCTGACCCTCACCCACACACCCACGTGGGGACACAGCTGGCATCAGCTGAGGCAGGTGCTGTGGCTTATGGGAGCCCAGATGTACTTCAGGCCAAAACAGGGAGCCCCTGACTGCCAGAGAGACAACCCATGGCCATCGACTGTCCCCAGGAGCCCCCACACAAGGCCACCTGCTTCACAGGCTCTGGGCTTGTTGCCCCCCTTGGCTGGAGGACCTCCCTCTGCTCCCTGGCACCACTGGCCCTGGATCAGTCACCTCCCCGTGCCTGGGACTGCAGGCTCCTGGCAGGGGGACCAGCCCTGGGGCTCTGCGCTCGGGCGAGCGGCCCACGGCCTCCCCTCCCCCTCCCAGCCACCCATTTCTCTGGGGGTCCTCTCTGGACTGAGCCTGGGCGCCATGCGCACACACAGACCCTCACAGGTGTGTGTGCAGGAACATGCGTGTCCACGTGCAGATGCTCACTTCCATTACTGCTGTGCTGGGGAGCAGCCGTCAGGCAGGCAGCAACCCCTGACCCCCACAAAGAAGAGCCGGTTCTTGGGCGCATGCGTCAGCATGGGTGCACCCCCCCCAACTGGATGCATGCTCGTCACACCTGAGCAGGCCACGCTGTTCACAGACGCAACCTCGCCCCTGGGGCCCTCTGACTTTGGCCTCTTCCCACTTCCCAGGAGAACTGGGTCAGGATCCCACAAGCTGTGGTGTCTGCAAAGAGGAACCAGAAGGAACCCTCCACCCCCACGCACACTGAGCAGCCAGAGGGCCACCTGCTGGCCGGCACAGGGCCCAGCAGACCAGACACTCAGGAGCTGAGAGGCCCAGCCCTTGCTCCCTGGGGCATTCCCACACGGGGTGGGCTCCAGAAGCCCCCACTGGGAGACTCCTGCCTATCAGACCAGGAACCATGCCTGAAAAGAGAACCTTCCCAAGATAGAGGGGTGCACCTGCCCCCAGCCGCGCTCAGACCCCCGCAGTGCCCTGGGCGCTGAGAGCAGCCGCGGAGTAGGCCCGCCCCCTCCCATGGGCTGAGCTGCCCCTCCCTCTGGGGTAAGTGGCCTGGAGCAGTGGCTCCTGAGTTGGGGCGGGCAGGCCCCAGGCCAGGGGGCGGCAGCTCAGCCAGGGCTTGAGACCCGAGGCCTGGGCCAGACACACAGGGGCCTCAGCTCGGCGCACCATGGTGGGTGCCCAGAACAGAAAGCAGCCTGCTGATCCAGGCCTGACCGGTCAGGCCCCCGCTTCCCAGACAGCCTGGGAGCAGCCTGTGGGCTCACACCCAAGACGTGTGTGGTTCTGGCACATGGGCACATTCCACCGGCTGGACAGCAGGAGTAGCCCAACCTGGCCAGGAGGGCCAGGCTGCCTGGGCACCCAACTTTCCTGCTGGGAGGGGTCTCACACCTGGCCAGGCTCACCTGTAAGCCTGTATACCTGTGCGATACCAAATATTGGAAGTCAAAATGCAGCAAATAACTGTATGGTGGTGGAGGCTGGATCGGCAGCGATCTCCGGGGGCCGAGGGGGCAGCCCCAGGGAGGGGCAGGTGGAACCACCCAGCTTCCTGGTTGGGTGGCTCTCTGTGCAGGACCTCACCAGCCCTGCCTGACATTCATGCGCTCTACAATATGCGCGTTGTAGTCCCGGCTCTTTAAGGTTGACAGCGCCTGCTCTGAAACCAGCGTGACACTATTCTCGAGGCCACAGGACACAGAGATGCCAGCATCTCCCTGGGATGCACAGCACAGCAGCAGGGTTACCTGCTGGGGGCCCCCGAGTTGGCTCAGGCTTCCCAGGGTTCTGAGCCAGGCCGACTAGGGACATAGCCCCAAAGATGTCTTCCTAAGTCTGGTCTTTCTCTGTCCCTTTGCTGCCACTTGCCTAGGCAAGGGAGGACACACCCAGGGCAGCAGGAACTGGGGGGAGTGACCCCCGCTGGGGCCCCTGGCTACTGCACTGGAGCAAGCCTGTGTCTTGCCTTTGCCCAAAGCCCCAGAGCCACCCTTTGAACACCCCCGAGGTGCCACAGTTCTTGTTTAATGTCAACTAAAGGAAATCCAGGAACCAGGGGTGGGTGCTTCAGACCCCATCCTGGAACAAGATCAGCAGAGACCATGAGCCTCGGGGGCTGGGCCAGGCGCACGCTGACCACTCTTGGCACGGTGAACCAGACCTGGGGAGCCCGCCCGCCAGGTGGGCTGGGACACCGTGCTCACCAGGCAGCCACCCCCAGAACCACATGGCACCCCACTCACCCACAGGCACGAGGTTGGTGCTCAGGAAAGGCCGTCTGCCCTCCAGGTGGGGTCTCAGGTCCTCGGGCGGGGGAACCATCTCAGAGGGACGGCAGGCGCTCTGAGCTGGGGCAGAGGGGGAGGCTACCAGCAGGGGCCGGCCGTCTGCAGGAGGCAGGAAGGGGCTGCTCCGTGGTCCCTCTGCCCCGGGGGCCCCCGGGGGCCCCCGCTGGGGTGGAGCCTGGGCCTGATGCTCATCACATGCCTAGAGAGAGCAGGGGCTAGTGGGTGAGGCCTGTCCAGTTGCCCAGATTAACCCTGGGGTGGGGGGGCAGGAGGGTGCTGACCGCAGCCTGCCTTAGAAATGAACAGCCGCCAAGGGGGGTTCAGGGGTGAATGTGTGGGAGCCGGCCAGCAGGAGGGCTGGCCACAGCACCCTGTCCCCAGACACCAGGCCCTGGGTGAGTAGCAGTGAAGCCAGAGGGCCAGGGACTGTGTTTGGCTTTGTCACCAAAGGGCTCATTGTCTCTGCTGGGACATTTCCAATAGCCTGATGAAGTTCCAGGGCGCAACAGGAGCCAGCCAACCAGCACAGACCACAGGAGCGGCCCATGGCAAGGAGGGCTCCCGTGTGGGCGCCCCTTCCCCAGCCTGGGGTGCACTGCCCTGCCACTCCAGGCCCAGGCTCACAGGCCCTTTCCGCCACCTGTGGCCTGTGCAGCTCATCAAGGCCTTTGGTCTCCCAGCTGCCGCCTGTCCTCGACTGCTTGGCCGAGCTCCAAGCCCCTGACTCTCACGACCCCCAAGAGGGCCCCTGGTTGCACCACAAAGCTGAGTCCCACCCCAGCCTCTGCTCAGACTCGTCTCCGGCTCGCAGCCCTCCTTTCCTTCCACGGGACTCCTGCTGCTTGGCCCCCACCCCCAGCCACTCCCTCTGCTGGGCCTCCTCCTGGGGCCACGGGGAGGCTGCAGAGGCAGGGTGGGCCCACTGGGCTCCGGGGCCCTCTGACGCTCCAGGACAGCACTCCTGGGGCCTGGCATGGGACAGACAGGAGACACGCGGGCCCTGTGGACACCTTGGGCCATGCTCTGCCCAGGAAGGAAGAACGGCAGAGGGAGGAAAGCCCAGGCTCCCAGTGGCCACCCTCCCAAGGCCCCTTGCAGGAGCCCTGGCCCATGTCCCCCTTCAGCCCTCAGGCCCCCCACCCGGCCCACCCACTCCAAGATCAGCAGCAGACCTGGCTAACTAGGAGTTCTCTGGGGTTCTGTGCCTCAGAGGAGTTTCAGGAGCGAACACCAGGCAACCCAAAGGCCAGAGGCACCCGGGACCTGTGTCTGCCTTCCACCCCGGAGGCCTCGCCCACCCAAACCTCATTTGTTGTTCCTGCCACAGCTCCCCTCCTCTCCTGGGCACCCCTCCAGATGCCCTGGCTCCAGGCTCACCCACAAGCAGGATCTCCCAGCCCAGGCTCCACTGAGGCAGCTGGACCACTGTAGCCCCTCGGCCACACAGTCCACGAGGCCAACACCAGCCCTTACCACCGTCCCGCTGGCTACTGTGGGTCCTTGAGCAGGCACTCTGCTTCTTGCTGCAGTAGGAGCCCAGGAGCCATGCCTGGACACGTCTGCTGAGCGCGGGCCGGGCGTGGGGCTCGGGCTGGGCGGGCACAGCCGAACCTAATTAGGCAACATTGTACTCCACAAGCCAAGGCACAGCCACTGAGGAGCATGAGGTCAGCCTTGGCGTCCCGGAGCACCGCTCCAGGAGAGCTGGGTGCTCCTGCAGATGGGGACTCTGGAGCCCCTTGCCACCCATCCCTGCCCTTCCAGCCATGCTGGGTGCACTATCGCCTCTCGGGTAGCAGGAGCAGGCATGGGGCCTGCAGAGGGGTCAGCAGCTGTGCGGGGTGGGGGCTGCCCCCAGCTAGGCCTGCTCCTCCTCCGCAGAGACCCCGCCAGGAGCCCAGGTCCCCAGGCCAAGGAGGGGGCCTCCATCCTCTGCGCAGACCCCAGCCCAGGTGCCAAGGCCAAGCCCTGGGAACTGGCTGTTGCCCACGGGTGACCACTCATGGTGGCATCTGTCCATGCCAGGCTGGGCCAGGCAGGTGGGGACAGGGCGGAGAGGTCCACTTGACCCCTGTTCCCAGTGGCCAGCCCCACTTACTAAGGACATAAGGCCCAAGCCCAGACAGGCCTAAGGGTGGCCCAGCCCTCAGCCTGAGTGCCAGAGCATGGTGACGGGCCTGCACCTCAAGGACTCCTGGAAGATGAAGCCTGCACAGTCTGAGGTGCTCCGCCTCCACTGCTTTTGCCCATGGGTAGGGCCCAGGTGTGCCCTCAGGGTCAGATCCTTACCCCAGACGACTCGACAGCCTGCTCCATTTCTAATGCCCATGGTGCCCTGTGCTGCACCCCACTGGCCGGCAGTGGGGTGCAAAGGAGGAGCCCCTGCCGGCCCTGGGCCTCCTGTCCCTCTTGCTTTCCCTTGGCATCAGAACCCAGGAAGCAGCACCCCGTGCACTCCACTGGCTCACCAAGATGCCACAGTGAGGGGTACAGAGGGAGGGGCCCCAACCTCTGGAGGAGGGGCTGTTGGGGTGGCATGTCTTCTCCCTCCCAGCCCCAGACCCCACCAGCCACCCTGACCACAGACACCCATTCTCTGAAGGGAGAAAGTGAGGTCCAGAGAAATTGAGGGCAAGACCGGCCAGCTCTCCCTCAAGCATTTGCCCTGGGGTCCATCCCCGGCTGGACACCTGGCCCAAGGCCCCAGAGAGCTGACATTGTGTTACCCAGTGTGGGTAAAACCGCAACATTTCCAGAAACTCTCGCCTGGCCTTAGTTTCATCTCCATATCAATAGGGGTCACCAGGGGTGGTGAGAGGTAGACATCTCCATATCAGTAGGTAATTACAATGGGGAGCAGGGCATATCTGGACCTGAGAGGTCGGATGGGGTCCCTTTTTCTGCAGCCAGGTCCTGAGAGACATGGAGGAGCAGAAGTGAACAATTGCTTGTAAGCAATAAATGGGTTTCTCCCACTTTATTTCTCCCTTTGACTGATTTCGGTTTTAAAGGTATTTTGCCCCAGGATTTCCGTGCGCCCCCCTCCCAGAGTTACACCCAGATATTGAAAAGAGGCCCCCTGTGTTCCAGGATGGGCATCCAGGGCCTCCCACTTCAGCCCTCCCACACCTCCCTGCACCCCCAGGGCTGCCTGAGGCCCCTCCTCTCCAGGTGGGACCCTCACTGCCCAACACCCGCCCCCACACAGAGCCATTCCTACATTTCTGTCTCCCCAGCTTGGAGTCAGGTGATGGGGAGGCAGGTGGGACATCCGGAGGGGAGGCACTCGGGGACTGTTAGAAAAAGCATAAAACCCAAATGTGATTTATTCCCACCAGGAGGTTTAAACATTTTAACAGTAAGGTATTAACAAAGGGCCACGTGGTGGAAAATATGCCCGGAAGCTGCTCAGGCTGAAAGTGGGGCTGCGGGGGTGGGAATTGATAAGGGCCTGGCTATACCTGTTCGAGTTAAACCTACCAATGAAATTAAGACAAATGTAAGAGAAGGCCCAATGTGGATATAATTGGCTCAGGCGACATCCGGGAAAGAATGTGAACCCTGTAGTACTCAGCCAATGAGGAACCAGGGGAGGGACTCGCGAGCTAGGGAAGAAATGAACGCCGAAGGCCACAGGTGTGCTTGTTCCCCAGACACCCCATCTTGCATGACGGTCATGAAAACCTCGCTCCGCTGTGCTCTTTGTCTCCGTTTCCATTTATTGAGTTTGGACCAGTGAGTGTGTTTTTCACAATTTGGGGGCTCATCCGGGATCCTCTGGCCTATGCGAGGTGGGGGCCCAAGCGGAGTGGGAAGACGCGTCCTGCCCGGCTTGGCGGGGCCCAACCTGTCTGGCGCTTCACCTTCGCACGGACGCCGAGGGGAGCCCCGAGACTACTGGGAGGAGGCCCCGGGACCGACGCAGGCACCGCGGCAGCCAGGCAGCCTCGTGCTGGAGACGAGGCTGGGCGTCCTTCGAGGTCCAGTGTGTGTGTGGCCGAGACATGTCCCAGATGCGAAGCGAGCGCGGAGTCCCGACCCGCGGTTCCGTCCTCCTGCGAGGGAAACGGCCGGAGACGGACGAAGCGGATCTCGGGGTGCGTGCAAGAAGCCTCCGTTACGGGGGGCTGATACACAAGGGACTCAGACGCAGGGACCTCTAAAAAGATGGGAAATGCAAATTCTAGGCCTGGGGAACCGGGGGAAGGGAACCAGATGAGCTCCCCCGAAATTCCCCAGGTAGCCTGCTGGGGCGAAGGTTAAGTGCTGGGGGGACGCCTCCTGTGCCACGGTTAAGGACACACAGAAGATGATCAAATTTTGCTGTTTCGTCTGGATTAAAGTTGGATCGGGTGAAAACTGGCTTTGCCAGGTTTAACTTCATTTTGAGAGTAATAAAGCCTCCGGCTCACCTGGGGGAAGGGACGGCGCCCTCTGCTGGTTCCCAGGGGCCCTTCCCATACTTCCCCTCGTCCCCAGAGAGGGGAAAGCAGAGGAGGAGGAACTACAGGAGACGTCCTACGACAAGTCCAGATTTGGGGGAGCGTCGTGTGACTTCCTCGGTCCTCCTCCCGCCGCAGCGGAGAGCTGATGGGCGGGGACGCGGTGGTGGGGCAGAGCGAGAGTTTTGTTTGGAGTTGCTTGGGGGGAGAGAGAGTGCAGGCCGCTGGGCAGGGAGGGGCGCCCTGGGAGGTTGGAGAAAGTTTGAAGTTCAAAGGTTACGCATTTTGAGGGTGCGGGCGGCCTCGGAGAGGAGCCCCCAAGGGTTTGGGGGTTCCCCCCTTTTTTTTCTTTTTTTCTTTTTTTATTAGGTATTATTGATATACACTCTTATGAAGGGTTCACATGAAAAAACAATGTGATTACTACATTTACCCATATTATCAAGTCCCCACTCATACCCCAATTCAGTCCCAGTGAGTCCCCACACCATGTGTACTAAACATAATACCCCACAATCCCCTTCTCCCTCCCTCCCACACCGCTCCCCCCACACCCCTCCCCTTTGGGAACCACTGGCTCCTTCTTGGAGTCTCTGAGTCTGCTACTCTTTTGTTCTTCCAGGTTTGCTTCGTTGTTATACTCCACAAATGAGGGAAATCATTTGGCACTTGTCTCTGTCCACCTGGCTTATTTCACTGAGCATAATATCCTCCAGCTCCATCCATGTTGTTGCAAATGGCAGGATTTGTTTCCTTCTTATGGCTGAATAGTATTCCATTGTGTATATACACCATATCTTCTTTATCCATTCATCTACTGATGGACACTTAGGTTGCTTCCATATCTTGGCTATTGTAAAAAGTGCTGCAGTAAACATAGGGGTACATATGTCTTTTTGAATTGGAGAAGTTGTACTCTTTGGGTAAATTCCAAGGAGTGGGATTCCCGGATCAAATGGTATTTGTATTTTTAGTTTTTTGAGGAACCTCCAAATTGCTTTCCACAATGGTTGAACTAGTTTACATTCCCACCAGCAGTGTGGGAGGGTTCCCCTTTCTCCGCATCCTTGCCAGCATTTGTTGTTCTTAGTCTTTTGGATGTTGGCCATCCTCACTGGTGTGAGGTGATATCTCATTGTGGTTTTAATCTGCATTTCTCTGATGGTTAGTGATGTAGAGCATCTTTTCATGTGTCTGTGGGCCATCTGAATTTCTTCTTTGGAGAACTGTCTCTTCATATCCTCTGCCCATTTTTTAATCAGGTTATTTGCTTTTTGGGTGTAGAGGCATGTAAGTTCTTTATATATTTTGGATGTTAACCCCTTGTCGGATATGTCATTTACAAATATATTCTCCCATACTGTTGGATGCCTTTTTGTTCTGTTGATGGTGTCCTTTGCTGTACAGAAACTTTTTAGTTTGATGTAGTCCCATGAGTTCATTTTTGCTTTTGTTTCCCTTGCTCGAGGAGATGCGTTCAGGAAGAAGTTGCTCATGCTTATATTCAGGAGATTTTTACCTATGCTGTCTTCTAAGAGTTTTATGGTTTCACGACTAACATTCATGTCCTTGATCCATTTTGAGTTTACTTTTGTGTATAGGTTTAAGCAATAATCCAGTTTCATTCTCTTGCGTGTACCTGTCCAGTTTTGCCAACACCAGCTGTTGAAGAGGCTGTCATTTCCCCATTGTATGTCCATGGCTCCTTTTTTTTTTTTTTTTTGCATTTTATTTTATTTATGTTTTTAAGTTTATTTTGGTATCATTAATCTACAGTTAAATGAGTAATATTATGGTGATTACACTACCCCCTTCATCAGGTCCCCTCCACCAACCCCATTACAGTCACTGTCCATCAGCATAGTGAGATGCCATAGAGTCACTACTTGTCCTCTCTGGGTTGTACAGCCCTCCCCGTGCCCCCCCAACATTACATCTGCTAATCGTAATGCTCCTTTTTCCCCCTTGCCCCCTCCCTTCCCACCCATCCTCCCCAGTCCCTTTCCCTTTGGTAACTATTAGTCCGTTCTTGGGTTCTGTGAGTCTCCTGCTGTTTTGTTCCTTCAGTTTTTTCCTCAGTTCTTATACTCCACATATGAGTGAAATCATTTGGTACTTGTCTTTTTCAGCTTGACTTATTTCACTGAGCATAATACCCTCTAGCTCCATCCATGTTGTTGCAAATAGTAGGATTGTTTTCTTCTTATGGCTGTATAATATTCCATTGTGTATATGTACCACCTCTTCTTTATCCATCCATCTACTGATGGACACTTAGGTTGCTTCCATTTCTTGGCTATTGTAAATAGTGCTGCCATAAACATAGGGGTGCATCTGTCTTTTTCAAACTGGGCTGCAACATTCTTAGGGTAAATTCCTAGGAGTGGAATTCCTGGGTCAAATGGTGTTTCTATTTTGAGTTTTTTGAGGAACCTCCATACTGCTTTCCACAATGGTTGAACTAATTTGCATTCCCACCAGCAGTGTAGGAGGGTTCCCTTTTTCCACATCCTCGCCAACATTTGTTGTTGTTTGTGTTTTGGATGTTGGCCATCCTCACTGGTGTGAGGTGGTATCTCATTGTGGTTTTAATCTGCATTTCTCTGATGATTAGTGATGTGGAGCATCTTTTCATGTGCCTGTTGGCCATCTGAATTTCTTCTTTGGAGAAGTGTCTATTCATGTCCTCTGCCCATTTCTTAATTGGATTATTTGCTCTTTGTTTGTTGAGGTGCGTGAGTTCTTTATATATTTTGGATGTCAACCCCTTATTGGATATGTCATTTATGAATATATTCTCCCATCCTGTAGGATGTCTTTTTGTTCAACGGATGGTGTCCTTTGCTGTACAGAAGCTTTTCAGCTTCATATAGTCCCACTTCTTCATTTTTGCTTTTGTTTCCCTTGCCCGGGGAGATATGTTCATGAAGAAGTTGCTCATGTTTATGTCCAAGATCTTTTTGCCTATATTTTTTTCTAAGAGTTTTATGGTTTCATGACTTACATTCAGGTCTTTGATCCACCTTGAGTTTAGCTTTGTGTATGGGGCTAGACAGTAGTCCAGTTTCATTCTCTTACATGTAGCTGTCCAGTTTTTCCAACACCAGCTGCTGAAGAGGCTGTCATCTCCCCATTGTATATCCAAGGCTCCTTTATCAAATATTAATTGACTGTATATGTTTGGGTTAATGTTTGGATTTTCTATTCTGTTCTACTGGTCTGTGGGTCTGTTTTTGTGCCAATACCAAATTGTCTTGATTACTGTGGCTTTGTAGTAGAGCTTGAAGTCAGGGAGCGTAATTCCCCCTGTTTTATTTCTCCTTCTCAGGATTGCTTTGGCTATTCGGGGTCTTTTGTGGTGCCATATGAATTTTAGAATTATTTGTTTGAGTTCATTGAAGAAAGCTATTGGTAGTTTGATACGGATTGCGTTGAATCTGTAGATTGCTTTGGGTAATATAGCCATTTTGACAATATTTATTCTTCCTAGCCAAGAGCATGGGATGCATTTCCATTTGTTAGTGTCCTCTTTAATTTCTCTTAGGAGTGTCTTGTAGTTTTCAGAGTACAGGTTTTTCACTTCCTTCGTTAGGTTTATTCCTAGGTATTTTATTCTTTTTGATGCAATTGTGAATGGAATTGTTTTTCTGATTTCTCTTTCTGTTAGTTCATCATTAGTGTATAGGAAAGCAACAGATTTCTGTGTGTTAATTTTGTATCCTGCAACTTTGCTGAATTCAGATATTAGTTCTAGTAGTTTTGGAGTGGAGTCTTTAGGGTTGTTTAAATACAATATCATGTCATCTGCAAATAGTGACAATTTGACTTCTTCTTTACCAGTCTGGACGCCTTGTATGTCTTTGTTTTGTCTGATTGCCGTGGCTAGGACCTCCAGTACTATGTTGAATAACAGTGGAGAGAGTGGGCATCCCTTTCTTGTTCCCGATCTTAGATGAAAAGCTTTCAGCTACTCACTGTTAAGTATGTTAGCTGTGGGTTTGTCATATATGGCCTTTATGATGTTGAGGTACTTGCCCTCTATACCCATTTTGTTGAGAGTTTTAATCATGAATGGATGCTGAATTTCGTCAAATCCTTTTTCAGCATCTATGGAGATGATCATGTGGTTTTTGTTCTTCTTTTTGTTGATGTGGTGGATGACGTTGATGGATTTTCGAATGTTGTACCATCCTTGCATCCCTGGGATGAATCCCACTTGATCATGGTGTATGATCCTCTTGATGTATTTTTGAATTCGTTTTGCTAATATTTTGTTGAGTATTTTTGCATCTATGTTCATCAGGGATATTGGTCTGAATTTTCTTTTTTGGTGAGGTCTTTGGCCGATTTTGGTATTAGAGTGATGCTGGCTTCATAGAATGAGTTTGGAAATATTCCCGTCTCTATTTTGGAAAACTTTAAGGAGAATGGGTGTTATTTCTTCTCTATATAGACATATAGAGGTGAATCCATCTGGTCCGGGGGTTTTGTTCTTGGGTAGTTTTTTGATTACCACTTCAATTTCGTTGCTGGTGATTGGTCTGTTTAGTTTTTCTGTTTCTTGTTTGGTCAGTCTTGGAAGGTTGTATTTTTCTAAGAAGTTGTCCATTTCTTCTATGTTTTCCAGCTTGTTAGCATATAGATTCTCATAATATTCTCTTATAATTCTTTGTATTTCTGTGGGGTCCGTCGTTATTTTTCGTTTCTCATTTCTGATTCTGTTTATGTGTGTAGATTCTCTTTTTCTCTTAATGAGTCTGGCTAGGGGTTTATCTATTTTGTTTATTTTTTCAAAGAACCAGCTCTTGCTTTCGTTGATCCTTTCTATTGTTTTATTCTTCTCAATTTTATTTATTACTGCTCTAATCTTTATTATGTCCCTCCTTCTGGTGACTTTGGGCCTCATTTGTTCTTCTTTTTCCAATTTCAGTAATTGTGTCTTTAGACTATTCATTTGGGAATGTTCTTCCTTCTTTAAATAGGCCTGGATTGGAATATACTTTCCTCTTAGAACTGCCTTTGCTGCGTACCACAGAAGTTGTGAGTTTGTGTCCTTGTTGTCATTAGTCTCCATATATTCTTTGATTTCTGTTTTGATATGGTCGTTAACCCATTGATTAATTAGAATGTTGTTAAGTCTCCATGTATTTGTGAGCCTTTTTGTTTTCTTTCTAAAATTTATCTCTAGTTTTATACCTTTGTGATCTGAGAAGTTGGTTGGTAGTATTTCAATATTTTTGAATTTACTGAGGTTGTTTTTGTGGCCTAGTATGTGGTCTATTCTGGAAAATGTTCCATGTGCACTTGAGAAGAATGTGTATCCTGTTGCTTTTGGGTGTAGAGTTCTGTAGATGTCTGTTAGGTCCATCTGTTCTAGTGTGTTGTTCAGTGCCTCTGTGTCTTTACTTATTTTCTGTCTGGTTGATCTGTCCTTTGGAGTGAGTGGTGTGTTGAAGTCACCTAAAATGAATGCATTGCTGTCTATTTCCTCCTTTAATTCTGTTAGTATTTGTTTCACATATGCTGGCGCTCCTGTGTTGGGTGCATATATATTTATAATGGTTATATCTTCTTGTTGGACTGACCCCTTTATCATTATGTAATGTCCTTCTTTATCTCTTGCTACTTTCTTCATTTTGAAGTCTATTTTGTCTGATACAAGTACTGCAACACCTGCTTTTTTCTCTTTGTTGTTTGCATGAAATATCTTTTTCCGTCCCTTCACTTTTAGTCTGTGGATCTTTGCATTTGAGGTGAGTTTCTTGTAGGCAGCATATAGATGGGTCTTGCTTTTTTATCCATTCTGTTACTCTGTGTCTTTTGATTGGTGCATTCAGTCCATTTACATTTAGGGTGATTATCGATAGATATGTACTTATTGCCATTGCTGGCTTTAGATTCGTGGTTACCAAAGGTTCAGGGGTTGCTTCTTAACTATCTAACAATCTGACTTAACTTTCTTGTTAAGTTATTGTAAACACAGTCTGATGTTTCTTTATTTCTCTCCCTTCTTATTCTTCCTCCCCCATTCTTTATATACTAGCTGTTTTATTCTTTGCCTTTAGTTAGTATTTGGATGGTCTGCTTTCTTTGCTATGATTTTATTTTCTCTGGTGACATCTTTTTAGCCTTAGGAGTGCTTCCCTCTAGAGCAGTTCCTTTAAGATGTCCTGTAGAGGTGGTTTATGGGAGGCAAATTCTTTCAGCTTTCGCTTGTCTGGAAATTGTTTAATCCCTCTGTTATATTTAAATGATAATTATGCTGGATACAATATTCTTGGTTCGAGGCCCTTCTGTTTCATTATGTTGAATATATCATGCCATTCTCTTCTAGCCTGTAAGGTTTCTGTTGAGAAGTCTGATGTTAGTCTGATGGGTTTTCCTTTGAAGGTGATCTTTTTTCTTTCTCTAGCTGCCTTTAATACTCTGTCCTTATCTTTGATCTTTGCCATTTTAATTATTATGTGTCTTGGTGTTGTCTTCCTGGGGTCCTTTGTGTTAGGAGATCTGTGGGCTTCCATGGACTGCGAGACTATTTCCTTCCCCAGCATGGGGAAGTTTTCAGCAATTATTTCTTCAAAGACACTTTCTATCCCTTTTTCTCTCTCTTCTTCCTCTGGTACTCCTATAATGCGAATATTGTTCCGTTTGGATTGGTCACACAGTTCTCTTAATATTCTTTCATTCCTAGCGATCCTTTTATCTCTCTCTGCCTCAGCTGCTCTGTGTTCCTGTTCTCTGATTTCTATTGCATTAACAGTCTCTTGCATCTCGTCCAGTCTGCTGCTGAGCCCATTGATGGCTTGTCTCATTTCTGCATTGTCTCTCCTGACTTCCCTCACTTCCTCCCTCAGCTCTTGCATATTTCTCTGTAGATCCGTCAGCATGGTTATGACTTTTATTCTGAATTCTTTTTCAGGAAGATTCTGCATTTCCAACCCTTCAGGTTCCCTCTCAGGAGTTGTCTGGGTCTGGGTGATTTTTGTCTGTACCATATTTCTCTCTCTTTTCATGTTGATAGGAGTGGTAGCTGGTAGGTGCCATGTATGTTAGCTGGGCTCTTTAAGACTTAAGAAAAAAAAACCAAGAAAAAAAACAAACAAGCAAAAAAGGAAGGGAGCAAAAGAGAAGAGAAAAAGAATAAAGAAAGAAAAGAAAGGGAAAAAGAAAGAAAAAAAAACGCCCACCCCGAATGGATTCTGTAAGGGTGCTGTAGGTGTCACTTTTGCTCCACTATTCCACAGCCGCGGCTGCACAGCTCTTTGTAGCTCTGGCCGGGGCGGGAACGAATGGGAGGCTGTTGTTCTCTGTATAAAGTTTTAGTGTGGCTGCTACCTTTTCTCAGTCACCAGCCAAGGGGTCCGATATTCCTCAGGACTCCCAGCCCGCTGGGCTGAGCGTGCTGGGGCGATGGTGTTTCCTCGCTGGGCCTCCGCCTCTCCAAGACCACTATAAACAGCGCGCGCTTTTCTCTTGTCCCGGGGCGCTGGCTGCATGGACCTGGGTGTGTTCCCAGCTCAAAACCTGCACCTTCTGCCTCTCCAATGTCCGATGCACTGCGCGATGTGTGTCAGTGTTCCCGGCGCAGATCACCGGGGCTGGTTATTTCGCGGGCCTGTTCTTCCACTCCCTCCCGGCTCTGGATCCTCTCCTCCCGCCAGGGCCGTGGGGTGGGGGAGTGCTCGGGTCCCGCCGGTCACGGCTCCGTATCTTACCCGCCTCGCGGGGTGCCGAGTCCTCTCGGGTGTAGCTGCACGCTGTGCGCTTTCCTGTGTATTCTGGTCTCTCTTTTAGGAATAGTTGTATTTGCTGTATTTTCGTCAATTTATATAGTTTTGGGAGGAAATTTCCGCCACCCTGCTCACACCACCATCTTCCTGGAACTCTCAGGTGCATGGATATTTATAATGGTTATATCTTCTTGTTGGATTGACCCTTTTATCATTATGTAATGTCCTTTGTCTCTTGTGACTTTCTTTGTTTTGAAGTCTATTTTGTCTGATATAAGTACTGCAACTCCTGCTTTTTTCTTCCTATTAGTTGCATGAAATGGCTTTCTCCATCCTTCACTTTTAGTCTGTGTATGTCTTTGGGTTTAAAATGAGTCTCTTGAAGGCAGCATATAGATGGGTCTTGTTTTTTTATCCATTCAGTGACTCTATGTCTTTTGATTGGTGCATTCAGTCCATTTACATTTAGGGTGATTATGGATAGGTATTTACTTATTGGCATCGCAGGCTTCAGATTCATGGTTACCAAACGTTCAAGGTTAACTTCCCTACTATCTAAGAGTCTAACAACTCACTTAATATGCTATTACAAACACAATCCAAAGGTTCTTTTTTTGTTTGTTTGTTTTTTCCCTCCTCCTTTTTCTTCCTCCTCCATTCTTTATATATTTGGTGTCATATTCTGTACTGTTTGTCTATCCCTTGATTGACTTTGGGGATAGTTAATTTAATTTTGCATTTCCTTAGTAATTAGCTGTTCTATTTTCATTACTGTGGTTTTATTACCTCTGGTGACAGCTATTAAACCGTAGTAACACTTCCATCTGTAGCAGTCCCTCCAAAATACACTGTAGAGATGTTTGTGGGAGGTAAATTCTCTCAGCTTTTGCTTATCTGGGGATTGTTTAATACCTCCTTCAAATTTAAATGATAATCTTGCCGGATAAAGTAATCTTGGTTCAAGGCCCTTCTGCTTCATTGCATTAAATACATCATGCCACTCCCTTCTGGCCTGTAAGGTTTCTGCTGAGAAGTCTGATGATAGTCTGATGGGTTTTTCTTTGTATGTGATCTTATTTCTCTCTCTGGCTGCTTTTAATAGTCTGTCCTTATCCTTGATCTTTGCCATTTTAATTACTATATGTCTTGATGTTGTCTTCCTTGGGTCCCTTGTGTTGGGAGATCTGTGCACCTCCATGGCCTGAGAGACTATCTCCTTCCCCAGATTGGGGAAGTTTTCAGCAATAACCTCCTCAAAGACACTTTCTATCCCGTTTTCTCTCTCTTCTTCCTCTGGTACCCCTATAATGCGAATATTGTTCCGTTTGGATTGGTCACACAGATCTCTCAATATTCTTTCATTCTTAGAGATCCTTTTTTCTGTCTGTGCCTCAGCTTCTTTGTATTCCTCTTCTCTAGTTTCTATTTCATTTATCGTCTCCTCCACCATATCCAATCTGCATTTAATACCGTCCATTGTGTTCTTCAATGATTGGATCTCTGACTGGAATTCATTCCTGAGTTACTGAATATCTTTCCGTACCTCCATGAGCATGTTAATGATTTTTATTTTGAACTCCCTTTCAGGGAGAGTCATGAGGTCCATATCATTTAAATCTTTCTCAGGAATTGTATTCATAATTTTACTCTGGACCAGGTTCCTTTGGCATTTCATATTTGTGTATGACGCCCTCTAGTGCCCAGAAGCTCTACTCTCTGGAGCTGCTCAGTCCCTGAAGCAATGTGGGGATTGTAGGGGAGTGGTATTGGTGCCTCCGGGGAGGAAAGGGGTGTTTGCTGGTTCCTGTTTGCTACGCCTGTCTCCACTGCCTGAACCAGTGGGCCGAGCACACAGGTATAAGCCTCTGTGCTTTGCATTTTTAGTTGCTGTAGACAGATCTTCCCTCTGGCTGGCCTAACGCCAGGGTAGGGTTTACCAGTTTGCAACCCAGTGGGGCTGGCCAGGAGAAAGGCACACTAGTCTGCCTGTCACAAAAGGGGTTCCTGGAGCTGTGCAGGCAGCCAGGGAGCTAGAGCACCTGAAGATCGTGAAAGCTCCCAATCATCTGCCAGGCAGAGTGCACCCGGACAATTTTGTCTATGTGTCCTTTCTCCTGAGCAGTAAGCTCTGTGTAATCCTTGCCTCTTTAGCAGCCCTCTTGCTAAGGGCTTCCTTGTTAGCCCACCTTTCTTTTGTCCCAGAGCAGCTGGATATGGATCCCTGCTTTCCACAAGCAGCTGGAATCTTAGTCTCTCCAGGAATTCTGCCTGTCTTAGCCTTCCAACCCCCTAATTACGAGAGTATCATGCAAGCACCATGAAATGTAGGTTTGTGCTCCCAGAGCAGATCTCCAGAGTGAGGTATTCAGCAGTCCCAGATCTCCACTCCCTCCCTGCTCTGTTCTTCTTTCTCCTGCCGGTGAGCTGGGGTAGGGGAAGGGCTTGGGTCCCGCTGGACCACAGCTTTAGTATGTTACCCTGTTCCATGAGGTCCACTCTTGTCTCCAGGTGCATGCAGTTTGTTGCTGTCCTCTTTCCTGTTGCTCTTTCAAGAGTAGTTGTATTAGTTATATTTTCATATTATATGCAGTTTTAGGAGGAAGCCTCTGTCTCACCTCTCACGCCGCCATCTTTAATCCGAGTCCCCCCGACTTTTTCTTAAGGATTCTTTAGGAGTGTGGCCAGGAGCTGGGGGTGTAGACTTGTTAGGGGGTCTCAAGTATCTTTGATGACATTAAGTTTCTTATCAGTCCTCTAGGTAATTCTGCAAAATTGGCTTAACACAAGAAATTTACTGCTCTGGTCTCTTCCCAGGACAGCAGCTTCCGGGTTTGGGAGCATATCAGGACTGTCCGCCCTTCCTCCAAGGTGGGCAGAGTTATTGTCTGTTTGCTAATGAGTAAGTTGAGAGTCTTGCTTCTTGACTTCCTGGGTATTAAAATGCAATCTTTGGGATGGAATCCTTCCTGCCTTTTGCTCTGTTGTTTATGGCTGGGCCTGCCTGCTGAATTGGTTGCCTGGGTTGCAAGCAACTTGATTAGCACCAGAAGGAGAAGAAAAAACAAAACAGCATATAGGTAAAGTTAAAAAAATAAGCTGGGCCTGTATGATTAATGTAATAAAGACATGGCCTATGCTGAGGTACCCTCCTTTATCTGGGGAATATTCAAACATTCCAGGCCAAGTTGCTCCTGAGTTTTTGAACTTTAATTAATTGATTCTGGGTATTTTTGGTGGACTTTCCCGGCCTTTTTCTCTTTCCACCCCGCTCATATCTATTTTCCTGCCTAACATTGGGACCCGCTTTCTTGTCTCCCTCCCCCTTATAATCCTCAGGCTGGGACTCGAGGGGAGCAAAGCCAGGAAAATCAAGTAAAAGACTCAGGTTCGTCTGACAGCCAGGAGGCTTTGGCCCCTATAGGCCTCCTACAACCCCTTATTCTAACCTTAGAAAGGAATTAGAACAATGTAAGAAGGACTTAGAGACTTTCCCCCTTCCTTCTGGGGAGTCCACGAGAAACCCCAAGAAGTTTCCATTGAGAAAGGTCCCACTAGAACAAGGGGAAATTGGGTTTGTCAGTGCTCCCCTCACTGGTACTGAGGTGAGAAATTTTAAGAAGGAAATGAAACCATTGTTAGAAGATGCCCATGGCCTAGTGGATCTACTAGATCAATTCCTGGGGCCTCATATATATGCTTGGACGGAGCTGATGTCCATCGTGAATATCCTGTTCCCTGGTGAGGGGGTCATCAGGAGAGCTGCTGTGTGCATTTGGGAGCGAGAACATCCACCGGGCCAGGGTGCCAGCCCGCAGAACAAAAGTTCCCAAATGTAGATCCTGGGTGGGATAATAATAATCTAGGGGATAGAACTAAAATGCAGGATCTTCGAGGGCTAATTATAAAGGGAATTAGGGAATCGGCCCAAGATCTCAATGTTTCTAAGGCGTTTGAAGTCCAACAGGAAAAGGAAGAGACTCCAACTGCACTTTTACAGAGACTCAGGGCCAGATGAGGAAGTTTTCAGGACTTGGCCCAGAAGCTCAGGCAGGACAGGGTCTCTTAAAAGCCAGTTTTGTAACCAAAAGTTGGCCAGATATTGCTAAGAAATTACAGAAGTTAGATGGATGGAATGAGAAACCTATAGAGGAATTACTGATAAGCTCCAATAGTGTTTGTTAAAAGAGTGGAAGAGAGGCTAGAAGCTTGTATTTCAAATTGTTAGAGGGAGAGCCAGACCCTCTCCAATGGACCCCAGGGGAACTGCAAATTCTAGAAAAATTAAAGCAATCCTTAGTCACCGCCCCAGTCCTGGCACTCCGATCTTTAGTTTCACTGCTTTGTTACTGTTGGACAAGGTTCGGCTGTAGGGTTTTGACCCAAGCCTGGGGAGGAAAGAAACAACTGGTGGCCTTTAGGTCTGAGCTGTTGGCCCCTGTCTCTTGAGGACAGCCCGCATGCGTCCACACCATCGCAGCCACAGCCTTACTGGGAAGAGAGAGCAGGAAATTAACTTTTGGAGGAACCCTCTGGTCAGTAC
Source organism: Smutsia gigantea (assembly GCA_032199065.1). NCBI lineage: Eukaryota > Metazoa > Chordata > Mammalia > Pholidota > Manidae > Smutsia > Smutsia gigantea. The sequence continues at coordinate 123,366 of JAVSCE010006227.1, forward strand.
TCCTCACCAGGTTCGGGCCATACTTACTTAATCAGGGGGCTGGGCGCTTGCTGGCTAATAGATACTCAAATTTTAAAATATGAATAATTTTACTTGAAAAAGATGACCTGATCCTAACCAGAGACACCTGTCTGAATCCGGCCAGCTTCCTGGGTGCAGGGAGGCTGAAGGCCAATCAGAATTGAGCCACCCTTGCACAGACCTCATGCAATATCAGACTAAAGTCAGGCCTGATTTAAGGGAAACACCTCCAGGTGGGGCCATGAAACTGTTTATAGATGGGTCCTCCGGATGACAGAGGGCAAATGACATAATGGCTATGCCATCAGTAACGGAGACAAATTATCCGTCTGTGACAAGGGAAGATTACCCAATAATTGGTCAGCCCAAACCTGTGAGTTGTCTGCCCTTAGTCAGGCCTTAAAACTGCTTTTAGATAAGGAGGGCACGATTTACACAGACTCCAAATATGCCTTCGGAGTAGTCCACAGCTTTGGAAAAATTTGGACATAAAGAGGTCTCGTAAACAGTAAAGGAAAGGAATTAATTCATGGAGAATTAATCAAGGAGGTTCTGGAAAATCTTTTACTTCCAGCTGAAATATCTATAATGCATGTGAATGGCCACCAGAAAGGAAGTTCTTACGAAGCAACAGGAATAGGATCGTTGGCGCAGCCGCCTAAGGAGGCTGCATCTGAAGATGAAATGAGACTTTTAAATCTCACTCCTAATATCCTTAAAATTTCCTTTATCCCAAAGTTTTCTTTTAAAAAAAGGAAATTAAGAAGCTATAGGAGGTGGGGGGCATCTCGAGATGAGAAAGGGCGGTGGACTTTACCATTTACCAGGTGGGAGAGAAGTGATGAGCCGGCCTAGTGGGAGAGAGCTGATGAGCATGGCACACAGAGGGAGCCCCTGGGGTCCCCAGGCGAGTGTGGTGCTTTGCCAAAGGTTATGGGGGTGCTAGTATTTACAGCACTGCTAAACAGGTTTGTAGGAGTTGCAGAACGTGCCAAAGAATTAAGATGTGTATGAGAAGAAAAAAATAAGAGGTGTATGAGAAAGCCAGACCTGGAGGGAGACTCCAGGAATAAGACCACTCCAAAGTATCCAAATTGACTTCCCTGAGATGCCAAAAGTGGGAAAGCTTAAATATTTATTAGTGACAGTTGACCCTCTCACTGGATGAGTAGAGGCCCACCCACTAACAACTGCAACGGCAGGATTGGTGGTAAAGGTACTTTTAGAGCAAGTAATTCCTGCATTTGGGTTAATAGAAAATGTTGATTCAGATAATGGGAGTCATTTTACTTCAAAAGTACTACAGGGAGTAATGATGGCCCCCAGGGACAGAGGCATATCCATACTCCTTGGCATCCACCATCCTCCGGAAAGGTAGAAAGAATGAATCAGACTCTTAAGCATTTAACCAAATTAACGCTAGAAACCAAGTTGCCTTGGACTAAATGTCTTCCTATAACACTCCTAAGGATCAGAACTGCTCCCCGAAAGGATTTAGGGCTTTCTCCTTGTGAATTATTATATGGGCTGCCATACCTGGGAAGGGCACCAGGGTTGCCCACTATGGAAACAAAATACCAATTTCTAAGGGAATATATGCTGGCCATGGCTTAAGGGACTCCTCGCCCAGACTCCCCCACTTGAGTTCTTCGCTCGGTGCTTCCAGCCTGGGGACCTCATGTTAGTAAAGTCCTGGAAAGAAGGTCGACTCCAGCCCAGCTGGGAAGGCCCCTCCCAGTGCTCCTAGCCAGAGAGACCGCAGTGAGGACGGTGGAAAGGGCTGGACGCACTACACCAGAGTAAAGAAACTGACGGAGGGACCTGGGAACAAGACAGAATTGGCAGGTGTCCCAGGTGGCTAACCAACCCTTAAGGCTAAAACTAAGAAGGACCTAAAAATGTTAACTTTAATCCTTCTAACTCTGTACTTCACAGGCAAGTCGCAGGGGGCCCTAGAATGGGAAGGCACTCCTGGTTGTCCCGTCAAGCTGGTGATCAATGTCACTGAAACATCAGGCCCCCAAACCAGTAGGTTTGATGCTTGTCAGGTTCTCCCTTGTGTGACCTCAATGACCAAAGTCAGCTTTCTGGAGATAGTGTCTCTGCCCTGAATGGACGAATGTTAATGGAATAAAAATGGCAAATGGGCCCCCATGTCCAGGGTGAGCATTGTTTGGTGGGGTCCCCAGTTTCAAGGCTGGACAGCCCCCTCGTGCAGCAGGAAGACCTTTAAAGGAAAGCTCCACCTGGCTAAAGGTATTCCTCCTGCTGATTGCCAGGGCAGACAGTGTAGCCCCCTCTTGTTAACTATACATAATCCTCAAGACTTAGACTCACACCCTGTGATGGCTTCTTGTGTTTACAGACTCGGTGCAGATGTCACTGCAGTAGACCCATGGGAAGGTTTGGTCTTAATTTGATCAAAGACGAGATTTCACCCATAGTGACCACCCCAATCCTGAGGGACATAATGAGCCAGAGCTTCCCCATAATGACCCTAAACTAGTTACTGGAACAGAGGTAAAGGATCTGTAACAGACTCTTGGAATTGAGACAGGTTATGGAGACACCAATGCCTTGGTAAAATGAGTTAAATTTTTAGCACTAGCTTTGAACAAAAGCGATTGTTATGCATGTGCTGCTGGACGGCCAACGGGCGCAGATGGTCCCGTTCCCTCTGGGCTGGGGCACAGACTCCACTGGGGTGAACTGCACGTTGGCCCTGTGTCAGGACAAGGACGCTTGGGGAAATGAGACTTGCAAGAGCTTGTCTCTACTCTTTCCTGCACTAAAGAAGTCAGACCCGAGGGCAACCCCACTTTTTCCACAGGGAAGATGAATCGCTCCTCATGCCTCTCTAGGCAGCGGGAAGGTTTCACAGCTCCTGTGGGGAACTTACTGATTTTCACCCATGTCCTTCCTAAATGTCTCTAAAAGAGGGCAACATCTCGAAATTACGCATCCCCTGAGCTGATGTTGGGTGGTACTGTGAAAAGAGAAACCTGCGCAACTCGCCACCCAGCTGGACTGGGATTTGTGCTTTAGTCCAGTTGGCTACTCCATTTACCCTGACATTTCTCTCCACACCCAACAAAAAATAAGTTTTTCATAGCTCATTATAAGGGTCCTTTGATTTGAATGTATACATGGACTCCATAGGAGCCCTAGGGGAGCCCCTAATGAATTTAAAGCTAGAAACCAAATAGCTGCAGGGCTTAAATCAGCACTATTTTGGTGGTCCACCATCAACAAAAATGTAAATCGAGTCAGTTACATTTACTGTGATCAACAAAGGTTTATTAACTCTGCCGGGCATGGCGCTCTTCAAGGAGTAGCAAGCCAATTAGACGCTACCAGCAGGACGGCCTGGGAAAATAGGATAGCATTAGATGTGATGTTAGCAGAAAAAAGGAGGAACCTGTGTTATGTTGTGAGGAAAATGTACTTTTATCCCAAATAATACTGCCCCTGATGGTACTATTACTAAAGCCCTATAAGGACTCACCACTTTAGCTAATGAATTAGCTGCAAACTCTGGCATCAATGACCCTTTTACAAACAGGTTAGAAGGATGGTTTGGAAAATGGGAAGGTATGGGTGCCTCTGTTTTAACATCCCTTGTTATGTTGCAGGAGTTGCAACTGCCGTAAGATGTTGTATCAGCCCTTGTGTGGGAGGCCTCAGAGGCTTATAGAGGCAGCAGTAAATATACCTATGACATACACCAAAATCTTCTGCTATTAGAAGGTAAGTTTGATTATGAAGAAGAGAGTAAAAATCTATTAGAGAAATTTGAAAAAGGACCAAGTGTGAGTTGAAATACATTACTGGGAATAAAATCATAAATTCTTAAATAAGAAGAGGGGGAACTGTTAGAAAAAGCATAAAACCTACATGTGATTTATTCCCACCAAGAGGTTTAAACATTTTAACAGTAAGGTATTAACAAAGGGCCATGTGGTGGAAAATATGCCAGGAAGATGCTCAGCTGAGAGTGTGGGGGGAATTGGTAAGGACCTGGCTATACCTGTGTGAGTTTTTTAGACCTACCAATGAAATTAAGACAAATGTAAGAGAGGGTCCAATGTGGATATAATTGGCTTAGGCGACATCCAGGAAAGAATGTGAACCCTGTAGTACTCAGCTAATGAGGAACCAGGGGAGGGACTTGCATACTAGGGAAGAAATTACTTGGCGCAAACGGCTGCAGGCGTGCCTGCCCACCAGACACCCGATCTCGCAAGGCTGTCATTAAAGCCTCGCTCTGCTGTTCTCTTTGTCTCTGTGTCCACTTTTGAGTTTGGACCAGTGAAGGTGCTGCTTACAGCACATGGATTAGGAGCAAGGGAGGCTCCACAGCAGAGGCACCGGAGGGCACCTGCCAGGCAGCATGCCAGGGGTGCTGCTTCCCAAGGTAAGGCCCACGGAACCTCCCAGCCGTCAGGTCTGAAGAACCCCTGGGACCGCCCTCCTCCCCCGCTGACGTGAGTGCACACGGGGCGCCCCTGTGCCATACTGGCAACCCAGGACTCCAGGAAGAAAAGCCATTGGCATGACCCTCCCTGATGGTGCAGGAAAAGACAAATTTTATTAAACCTCAGCTCTGACCACATCTTTCCAATATTCTGCATGAGGAAGTGGGGAATTTCACACTAAGCTGCTGCCCCAAAGCATGGTTTTCCAGAGGAGCCGTCCAGCCATGGAGGCGGCAGAGCGCACGGTGCGCTGGCCTTCCTGGAAAGGGCAATAGGCCAGCAAACTGCAGCCTCGACGGCCGGGTGGGCAGAACATCGGGCAGCTGTGTTCCCAAAAACAGAAAACATCAGCCTGATGCTTCGAAAGCCAAGTGACAGGACTCGTTGTCAACGATAAAATTCAAACTTAAGGGAAAATCGGCATTTTGGAGAAGTGGTGTCCAGCACTGTCAACGTGACAGCTCGTGAACTTAAAGGCTTTTCCTCCTGAGAACAGTGGTGATGGTGTGACTTCGTGGAATGTGCCCACGTTTGGAAAATCTGCCTAGCTCTGCAAACTGCTTCCCAGATGACCAGACGTGATATTCTCACGATGCACAGGTCAAGGTGGTCTAGAGCGGGAGCCGACCCCTGGCGCCAGTGCAGCAGGATCCCGAAAGCTTCGGGTTCTGCACTGTGACCGCCTCTGGGAAGTCGCCACTTGCTCTTTTGCTGTATAGTGCCAAAGAGGGACGTGTGCAGATTTATTCCTCAACTTCCCCCACAACAGTGGCTGTGACAGGTGGCCTGCAGAAGCAGAGAGGGGAAGCCAGCTGACTTCTCTGCCCTGTGTCACAGAGATTTGCAACAATGTGAAACAATGTTACTCTTCCCACAGTTTTTTTGTTTTGGGGAAAAAAAAGTACTTTGCGTAAAGTGCTGTTTATATTCCCATGCAATTGTTATTTTAAGATTGCATAAGTATTTTTTAGGTGATTAGTTTTCATTTCTCATGTGGTAAATATCCAACGGCGATAACCAGGGGTGTCAGGATGTGCCAGCCAGCTCTCTGGCGGGAGGTCACTGAGCTCGGAGCTGGGAGGAAACGGCAGCAGCTCCCGCCCTCTAGGATTTCCAGATCTCCACCAGATAAACAGAGGCAGACCATCTCTAGATAAAAGTACACATAATGGTAAGACATGAATAACTAGGAATTGGTAGGTTTTGAGTGTTTATTATTAACTTGTTTTCTATATAATTTATATGTTTTACGTAGTTTAATTAATGTTGTTTTATTCTAATAGTGGCTGTGCCTACAAACGGCGTACAGAATTACTGGAGATGTGTCAGCTCTTGTGAGCTGGTGCAGGCGGTTCTGAAACCACTAGACACGCTGCTCCCGAGCAGAAGTTCTTTGGGGTCCCCGACAATTGGGTCAGAGTGGAAAAGGATCTGGAGACCACAGCATTAGCACACTGCTAATACTAATTTTAAATAATTGTGACAACACTATACATTCTGAAAAACACCAAAAACAAAATATACACATTGACCACACATCAGAGTGACTCCCAAGGCAGGTCAGGATGGGGGACAGTGATAGATGGACCAATCAGTCAGGATTAGGCCAGGACGTGGTGAGGAGCGCTCTGGAGAAAAGATTACTGGGAAGTGGGTATCTCTGCATAGCTGAGAAACACTCTCTCTGGGAGCCTCAGTTTCCTCATTTGTACATTGGGGGGTACAGTGCCCCACCCCCACAGGAGACCCCCACAGTGTCCACCAGCCGAGTCCAGCAAAGCCCAGCCTGGCGGGCAGGCACAGGCCCCTTCCATGCTGCCGTGCCTGCAGTGCCTCTTTGCACGCTTGTGCTACAAACATGCTCCACAGGGCCAGCCGCAATAACTGGGTTCCACCCCACAAACAGATGGGCCAGCATGCCCCCCGCCCTGCCTGAACCCCATCTTCTCCACCCGGGAGCATCAGGCAGCCCCATGCTCTGCCTTCCCACAGAAGATGGAAACTAAAGGCTGGTGAGCTGTCCCCACGTGACAGCGCAGGGGGTTAAAATGGAATCAAATGGCCCTTGGAGCCCAGAGGAAGGGCCCAAGGAGGGACAGCAGAGACCCCACCTGGAAAGCCTCCAACAGACATCAGCTTCTAGCCCCAGACGGAATCCTGAGTCTGGTGGCTGCCGAGCGGTCTGTTGAGAAGAGGAGCTGAGGCTGTGGAGAGGGGGAGTGGAGTATGTCCCGTGTTCCTAACTCGCGGGGCTCCTGACCAGTGACCTGGACGCAACCCGGCGGGGTCCTGAGCCCACCCCAGCTGCCGCGAAGCTCCGGTGTGGCAGACGGTGTGAAGGGGCTCGGGAATGGGGGCCTGGCTGAGGCTGTGAGCAGCTCTCTGCCGGGGGCTTCTTCAGGCAGAAGGGACAGTGTATGCAAAGGCCCTGGGGCGAGGGCACCGCACAGCCAAAGGCCGGGCCCCCTCCAAGGGTCCCCTGGGCCTGCTGAGGGGAGCCTTTCTGAGCTGTCACCTCCACAGCTGGGGCACCAGCCCTGGGCCTCCCAGTTTGTCCCTCACATCCCTGCACCCTCCAAAGACATGTCCCTCTGTGGGTGGCTGAGGCTGTGAGCGTGTGCTGTTGGAAGCCTGCCACCCACAAGCCCATGTTCGCCGCTCTGGTCCACGGAGTCCGGCGCCCACCTGCCCCTCTGTTTCTTTCCAGATGTTTACATCTCTTCAGACTCAGCAGGAAATTACAGGACATATACAGGGGGCTGTGGGCTTCAGTGGCATCGGTTCTTCGCCTGGCACACACATCTTGGGGCCCACGTAGTGTGTCCTGCAGTTGCCGGGAGAGCCATCAGAAGTGTTGCCATTGGCAGCCACTGAGAGCTGCGAAACAGGCCAAGTCCAAGAACCGCAGAACCACACCCAGAAGCCAGCTGGACACAGAGACTGAAGCCAGGTCTCTGAGGTTCCACAGCCTCATGTGATGCTTGAGGAGGGCAGAGGCGAGGACTCCCGTGGCACACCCGCTGGAGCTGCATCCGCCACATTCATACCCTCACATCCACTCCCACTCCCCTCATCCCACAGACACACTCAGAGCCCTGCCAGGCTTTCCCTGGTGCCCACAGGTCCTTGGTCTTCTGGGAGTCCCACCTTGCAGGGTCCTGGGCTTGCTCTCCTCTCTCCCTTCCTCCACCTTCTGGCCCCACTGGAGCTGGGGGCATGGCCCATCATCCGACCTCTAGTGTGGATAGAGCCCTCCCTCTCCTCCAAGAAGCCCTCCTGGATTGCCTCTTCCTTGGGCCCTTAGAGGCCAGCCCTTAGTTACACACCAGCTTGGCCTGATGACTGTGCACACTGTGGGGAGCCCTTCCTCACACCCAGCATCAGGCAAAGCTGTTGGGGTACAGATACGGAACCAGACAGACCTGGTGTTTACTCTGCGCCTGCTTTGGACCAGGCACAGTTTCTCTGAGCTCTGATTTCTCAGCTCTGCGCGTGGATGACGGCCCCTTTCCTCCTCAGCCTCCCAAGCTCCAGATTCCCACCCTGGCTTCTTTGAAACCCTGACAGTGGCCCAGAGCACCAGGTCAGGCCCGTTCTCCCAGCACTAGGACACTGTCCTGGCCACAGGCAGAGCCCCCGGCCACCTGCTGCGCCCCGGCGTGCCCAGCATTATCTCCCAGACCAACTGATGCCTCTGGTCCTGACAACACTGCGGGGCCAGGCACCCCACATCAGACAGGAGGGGCTCCCGCCTGCCCAGCCGGGGACCCGGGCCCGACACCCAGGCACATGGTGTGCACACACACAGCCTTCCCCAGCCTCCCAAATCCTCCAGCCCCTGGGTGGGCATCTCTACCCTTATGGACCCCCTGCATTCCTGGACAAGGAGAAGTACCTGCTTCTTATAGGATGGTGGGAGGTGTCCAGGGAGAGCGCTGCCTATGAGCACCCCCATTCCAGGGAAGGGCTGTGTCCCACCTGGCATCCAGCCCTGGAGGTTAAAGGGAGGGAGTCACTCAAAGAGCTAGCCTCGCTCAGAAGCAGGCCCAGCAAAGTGAAACCCCCGCTTCAGACACCATTTCCCTGGCCGCCTGGGGTGCCATGGCAGGCGCTCCGTAAATATCAGCTAACTAGTCAGCATTCCCATCCCACATACAGGAAAACCCAGGCAGGGCTGAGATGGAACTTGTGTGAAAGCCCCCTTAATGGTGAAAGGCCCGCTGAGACCATAGAAGGTGAAGTCAGAGGCCAGCCAGGATGTCCCTGGTCAGCGCTGCCGGTGGCTCAGCCCCAGCTGGAGAAAAGGGGCAACACACAAGGGTAGAAATGGGGCGTCCCTTTGCTGTAGGCCCATAGGTGGATGTGGGGCCCCACACCAGGGCTGGGCCCAGCCAGCCCGTCTGCCCGCGCAGGTGGCCGCTTTCCTGAAGTCCACAAGCTTTTCACCCTTCTGCCAGAAGCCACCCAGGGGCAGGCCCTGCCGTCCAGGGAGCAGGCAAAGGGTGAAGGGCGCAGGCCCAAGGGCAGCAAGGAGCAATGGGGCAGATGCCCCTCCTCTGGCAAGAGCCCTCGCCCCACCTGTCCCAGAGCCCCAGAAACCTGGGACTGCAGCAAGACAGGGGACCCCAGGCTGTGGTCGCCCCCCGAAGCAAGCACTCGGTCCAGCCCTCCAAAACTCTCCCCCCCATATTCCCATCTTTACACGAATGCCACGCAGTCACTCGGCTCCGTCTTTGGCTCTGATCCAGGGTCACTCTCTCGAGTGAAACTCATTCCCTAAGCCCCTAAAATTCCACCCGTTAACCTGTAGAGCACGTGGGTCGACGGTGCCACCTGCTGGCCGTTCTAGGGTCTGACCACCGAGCCGGGGGCACCTGAGGCGCCTCACAAACACAGCGCCGCGGCTGCTGAGGGAAAACGGCAGGGCTGGACCGGAGGCTCCCACGTCCCGCCTCTGGGCGTACAACCGGTACTAGGTTACACTGTTTTCCCGGATCTCCCGCCCAGGCCTCCGGGAGGATGAGGTCCTTGCGGGCTGCCAGCGAGGGGAGCAGCCGCGTCCAGGACCAGCGGACACTGTCGGCTGGGCGAACCCGGCCAGGGCGCTCCTGGGGCCAGAAGCTCGCGGCGCCCCAGGGTCTCCGCCTGCGCCCCTCCGAACGGTTCGCCGGCTGCCGCCCGAGGCCGCGGGGGTCTCCGCGCCCAGGAAACGGGTGCACACGCAGCGGAGCGGGCGCCTCAGCCGCAGGGCCGCAGGACCGCCCAGGCCGGGCCCCTCCCCGCCCCGAGGGCCCGCCCGCCCGCAGCCGGGCCGCCTCCGCCCGCAGCCGAGGGGCCGCCCGCCCGCAGCCGAGGGGCTGCCCCCGTACCGCGGAGGTCCCCACCGCCCGGATGTGCCACCTGGCGCCCGCCGCTGGGCTGGGCGGGCCCCGGGGCGGCCCCGGCCCGCCCCTGCTGCCGGCCCCGCCCCCGCGGGGTGCGACGCGCAAGGTTCGCGCGGCCTGCCGTCATCAGGCGCCGCCCCGCGTGGGCGTGGCCAGCCTCTGTCCTATGCCCCGGGAACCGCAGTCATGGCTCCCGCGGCCGCCAGCGTCCCGGAGGTGGTGCGCGCGGCGCAGAAGGACGACTACTACCGCGGCGGGCTGCGGACCGCGGCGGGCGGCGCCCTGCACAGCCTGGCGGGTGAGGCCCGGCCGGGTGAGGCCGCCGAGTGGCTGAGCGCGGCTGGCGCTCGGACCCACGCAACCACACGGGCCTGGCAGCGGGTGGGCGAACGGTACCCCAGAGCCCGACCGGGCAGGCTAGGCCCCCCGAGACTTGAGCTGAAGGAAGAAGCGGATGCCCTTGGGTCCGCACCGAGCAACCGGGTGGGGTCAGGGATGAAAGGGAGCGAATCCGTGGCCCTGTGGGCGCACGAGCATGCTTTCGTGGAGCAGCGGCGCCCAGACCAGTGGTGAGTGTGAAGAGCCAGGGTAGCCCAGACGACAGCCAGTCTCCTGTGTAAAGCGGGGAGGTGAGGCTGGGGCCGTAGGTACGGGGCGAGGTGGCAGTCAAGCAAGCTTTAAGCAGGGAGCATGAGAGAACAGGTGGTTTATATACTTAATTTATTAGGCTTTGATTGTCCCTAATCCTCACCACACGCCCCAGGTATAATGCTCTCTCTGCTCTAAGGTGCGAAGAGGTGGCTGGAGTGCCGGAGAGAGGTTGAACTGCTGTCGGATGTAGCCTACTTTGGCCTCACTACCCTTGCAGGTAGCAGCCCCAGGGACATGCTAGGACTGAGGGCCCCAGAGGATAGGGAGGGGGCTGCCAGAAGAGCGAGGCGCCTGGAGGTGCATCTCTGTGTCCCCAGAGCTGGCCCAGATACGCCTCAGAGAAGAGGGGCAATCCGAGCCCCTGCCCTACTGATAGGTCAGCCCTGAGCACTGGCTGGGACCTTTGAAAGCTTTGAGTTCAACCGGTCACATTTTGTCTGCCCTGTTCATCCTTTTTTGTGTCCCTGAACCTTGTCCAGGGTGCCATTGGGACCATTTCTCTGTGGCTGAACCCTGTGGCCTGAGATGGGTCCTGACACTGAGCCCTATCACAAGGCCCCTAACTCTTTTAGTGGAAAAGTGGGGATCTGGTAGAGAACAAGACCCGGTGCTGAGGGAAGGAAAGTGTTGGCAGGTCCCTGCCTCAGTCGTCCACCAGGGGCCTTCCTGCTTCCCCAGGCTACCAGACCCTTGGGGAGGAGTATGTGGGTGTCATCCAGGTGGACCCCTCCCAGAGCCGAGTGCCCTCGAGGCTGCGCCGCAGCGTGCTGATCACACTGCATGCCGTCCTGCCCTACCTGCTGGACAAGGCCCTCCTCCACCTGGAGCACGAGCTGCAGGCCGACGGTGACAGTGCCCGGCCCTCACAGGGGCGTCTGACACCCGGCATGCACAGCTGGTGGGGGGTGAGCCACTGGGTGCACCGGCACACAGCCACCCTGACAGAGCAGCAGCAGAAGGGGCTCCTGCAGGCTGTGCTGGTGTTTCGGCGGGGCCTCGGCTGCCTCCAGCGGCTGCACGTCGCCTGGTTCTACATCCATGGTGCCTTCTACCACCTGGCCAAGAGGCTTACGGGAGTCACTTATGTAAGTAGCAGGTATTGCCTGACTCGTCAGTCCTCGTCATCTCTTCAGGGTCTTTGTTAACAAACATGGTCACAGGGCTGGTGCCAAAATGCTCAATTGAAAACCGGCATTTGGCTGGGTCACATTTTTCTAAGACCAAGGCAGTCCAGTTTCCACAAAGCCTGAGGGTTGGGCGAGTCTGCTGCAGCCTGCACATTGCAGGCTCTCCTGGGCTGCTCGCGCATCATGCTCCTTAGGAAAGGCCCTCTGCCTCGCCCCGCCCCACACCCTTGGCAGCGCCATCCTGGCACTGCGCCTCCCTCCCCTCTCCGTCCTCAGCCCACTCCTGCTCAGAGCACCGAGGGGCAGGTGGGGGCATTGGTGGGCAGCTATAATAGGCTGGAAACACAGCCTTGACCCAGCAACGTGGATTCCCCATCCTGGGGTGTCGGGCTGCTCAGGGCTGCTGTACCCCAGCTGCCAGGGCCCTGGGGCTCCTGGTTCTGGCCGCTCTCATTGACCTGGCTGCCCCCATTCCCAGCAGAGGGAAGGGAGACAGAAGTTGGGGGGAGACTTCATCTTCAGAGGTGTGGCCAGAAGTCTCCCCCATCACTAGTTGTGGGAGAGGCAGGAGCACACAGCATCACCTGGGTGGCCTAGTGTCACCTGGATGGTGCTGCTGTTCCTACAACAGAAGCAGGTGAGCCGCACGGGCCACATCAGGCCTCTCCCACTGGGTGCCCCTTGTCAGGCTTCTTTGCAGATTCTCCCACTGAGGTGTGGGTCCTGGATGTCCCCCGAAGTCCCAAATCGTCACCTGCAGCCAGAGTGACTGCAGACCATGAGCTCCGTGGCTGTCTTCCTGTTAGCCCTCCGCTCTCATTGGAAGTGAGGCGGAGCTATCGCAGTGTCCTCGCCTTCCACCCACCTGGTGGTCAGACCCTGCGAGGAGCTCCCAACTCCTCAGCTGAGAGGCCCCAAGGTCACTCTGTCCCCTCCTTGTGCCAAGAGGGCAGGGCTCGGCCTCGTTCAGTGTGGTACACTCTAGGCTGCTCAGTGCTTTGTGCTCACTGGTCACAGTTGTCCTCTTGGGGGCCCTTGACAGCTTCGCATCCACCACCTGCCTGCGGAGGACCCAAGGGCTTGGGGGAGCTACTGGCTGCTGGGGCTTGTCTCCTTGCTGCACCTGGCACTGTCTGTGGGCCTGCAGCTCTACGGCTTTCGGCAGAGGCAGCGCGCCCAGCGGGAGTGGAAGCTGCACCGCAGCCTGTTCCACCGCAGGTACTGAGGGTCCCCAGGGGCTCGGGGGTGCAGACAGCCCTTGGGGACATCCCTGTGCTCAGCATTGCCTCCACAACTCAGATGTCACAAAAGATACTGAGGCTCAGCCCTGCCCCACACCCCCACCAGGAACCACATGGAAGACAGAACAGTTCCCAGGAGCTCCCTGTGCACCCTGTGCCTGGAGGAGCGCCGGCACCCCACGGCCACACCCTGTGGCCACCTGTTCTGCTGGGACTGCATCACCCAGTGGTGTGACACCAAGGTGGGCCCTGCAGTCAGCAGGTGTATGGACCAGCGCAGGGGGCTGCCACAGAGTCATGGAGACTGCCTTTAAAGCCTCCTCCTTTGGGGGTGGAGGGAGGCAGCTTTTTGGAAGCTCCCAGGTAAGCCAGACTGGGGCCATACCAGGTCAAGGTGCCATCCTGGCTTCGTGAGGCTGTGCTGACAGCAAACTGGAACAGCAGCTGGGCCACGAAGCTCCATCCTGGGCGGCTGCCTGCATGCACCAGGCTCTTCTGTCTAGCTGGACAAGTGCCTGTTGTCCACACGGGAGCCCCCAGGCCACAGAACCACCTGCACTGGCCTTTTGGGGTCTTCTAAGCCAGGTGGTCAGAGCAGGGAACACCAAGCCACCTCTTACCTCTGCACAGAAAGCAGGGAGCGGTCCGGTTCCTCTGCGCTGAGAGCTCAGCCTGGTTCCAGCTCCTCAGGCTGAGGGTGGGGCAGGGCTGCACAGGGCAGCAGGCAAATGAGACATGGTGTTCTCCTTGCAGAGCATTGAACAGCCTGTCCTGTTGTTAGTTGAGGCTGCCTTACTCCACACACGGGCTGGGGGCTTTCCTCAGAGCCTGCTGGAGCTGGTTTAGAATCAGCACCTGTGAGGCATCTGCACCGTTTCACTCCCCAGTCCCCGTTTGGCGGGCTTTCTTCAGTGTGGTGCTGCCTCCCCTAAGTGGCTGGCCCTGGGTGCAGGTGCCTGGCAGGCGAGCAGCTGACTCCCTGGGGACAGGAGGGTGGGATCGCTGGGCCTGATGACACGGGACAGAAGAGTTCTGCTTCCAGGAAGTCAAGAGGCTCATGGCAGCCAGTCAGCAGCAGCTCGCTGAGACGCCACTGGAGTCCCAACACTAACTGAGTGGCCAGGAGCACTCCATGCTGAGCCCCCGAGTGCATGGACTGGCCGCCTCCTCTGCCGCATCGCTGTTCCCTGCCCCGCTCCTGGGCTGCCCTGGGGCTAAGCCCTCCCCTGCAGAGTTAGGACTTCCCAGAAATGCTGGTTTTTATTTTCTTGGGCTTAAGTGGACTAGTTTTGTGCCCCTCCGGTGTATTACTGGAGATGCCAGTGGGGGGAGGCCTGTAGCCAGGGCTGTGCTTGGCAAAGCCTGTGTGACACGCATCCCCTCCCCAACAGACGGAGTGTCCCCTCTGCAGAGAGAGATTCCTGCCTCAGAAGCTTGTCTACCTGCGGCACTACCACTGACCCGCCGAGGACCACCTCACGAGTCTTTCCTAACATCAGGAGACAACTAATTTGTTCCCCAAATTAACTTTTCCTGCAGAGAAATCACAAAATTCTTAAGATTTTTATTTCCACTTTTCGTCATGAGATACTATACCAGCAGCTCAGGAGGCTGGACGCTGACCTGGCCGCACACCAGCTCCAGGGTGGGTTTGGACGGGGCTCCACCTGACGAGCCCCCCTAAGCCTGATGCCGATGGGGATGTGGGCCCCGACTCAGAGCTCCCCCAACCAGTGTGCCAGTTTAGCCCCTTCCTCAGGGACCCCTCATCTGGACAAGGCTTTAGGCTCTTCTTTCCCAGAACCATACAGTTAAGAACTACTTTAAGAAACAGGCCTGGCCCAGCTATTCACTTATGTGGAGAGAAGGCAAAAGCATCAGGGTGTGAGAGGTCGGGGGAGGGGTAGGAAGGGAAGGTGGTGGTCTGCTCAATAGCATGTCCACCTGCCCACCCCAAAAGACTGCGATCCTTGCCTTCATGGCCAGAGCCAGGCTGCCAAGGGGCACAGGCACCTCCATTCCCAGGAGCAGAAAGAACCCGAGGAGCCGTATCTCCACTGAAAACACCTGGCAGGTGCCTTCTAATGTCAAGTCTGTTGCTGTTTTACGAAATGGAAGTCTTCATCTTGGCCTATCCACACTCCAAGGGTTTCCTCCTGCTCAGGGGCCCGGTGGGACAGGGCTAGCAGATTGGGAGGTGGTTCTCCTAACGCCCGGCCTGCAGACACCGCCAGAGCAGCTGGGGCAGGACGGCTGCTCACCCGTCACCACTGCATCTAGCCTGCTCTGGTGCCTTTTTGCTGTCGGGTGTTTAAGCTGTATTTACCTTGTGCCAGAGACATGAATTTGGCACAGGTATCCTGAGGAAACAAACTGCACAGAAGTGCTGTCAGGAACCATGGGGGGACAGTAAACATGCCCTGGCCAGGGCTGCTGGTCAGGAGGTGACATCCCTGCTGAGGCCTACAGAGAACACTGCCAGAGCTGACTCAGTGGACTGGGGTGTTTGGGAACAGGGATGGCTCCAAACTGCTCTCAACCAAGTCACCTGCTGGAGACAGCCACTGTGGCCTTGGGAAGCAGGCCTTCTCCAGACAGGGAGGAGCCCCAAGGGCCTGCATGGTTCCTAAAATCCTTTACTTATGCTCGCTCTGTCCAAGCACAGTTTCCCATCACTTCCCACACCTGAGCATTTACTAGGAAAACCATGAAGAATGTGTCTAGAGCTGAATCGTACCAGGTGCCACGTGGTGGTGTGAGTACTGCGTTGGAGCGTCCTTTCACTTATGAAGCTTGAGATACAGGATCCAGTATACAAAAGGCCTTAAGAACAGCTCAGTTTCATATCAGCAGGGAATGGCAAAAGAATAAAAGCCATTTGCTGTTGAAAACCCTAAGACGGATGGGAAGTGGCTTAGGGCGATGAGTCTGAACCACAAGAGGACGCAGAAGATCAGTGGACAGTAAGTCTGTGACTGGGTCCAGGGGCAGCTACGGGCAGACGTGCGGGCTCTGCTGCCGTGAGCAGCGCTTCCCCATCAGGGAGGCCGGTGCTGCTCACCGCTGGGCCCTGCGCTTCACGCAAAGAAGGGGGCACTGTTTTTAATGAAGTTGGAATTAAAAAGTCACTTAGTAAAATGGTTGTTTTTGTTTTTATCACATCAAAAAAGGTGGCATGTAGGTCAGAGTTATTTCCCCACAAGAAAGTGAAAAGCTGGGTGTGAAAGCCAGAGCTGGTCTGCTCTCTACATCTGGTTAGTCCTACAAAGGGGCTGTTGCTTAGCAACAGATTTAATCCAAAACAACTCTTTATGTACCAAAGAAACATGTCAAAATAATCTCAATTAAAATATAATATATATTTATAATTCCAGGCCCTCAAAAGCAATCATGGTAGTTAAGAACAAAGTTTTGAGTCATTATGATAGAGGCCAACTTTAAACATCTCTGGGGAGATGGAACTGGGAAACTGGCATTAGAACCCAGTCAGTTGACAGTCACCTTTCAAATGTGACGTTCCTTCAGATGCAGGAACCAGCACCATCCTCCAGTCGGGCATCATGGTCACCGGCGTTCTTGGGAAGGTGGCGCTGGGGTGCAACCCGGGTCTTTCCACAGAGGCTGGTTCTGCAGCCTCGTGACAGCTGCCTGCCGCCCCTTCCCAAGCTCCCCAACTATCCACTGAGCCTGCAATTTACTAGAACTCTGTCCATTTGAACACTTGAATGTCACTGAAAAATAAACATAATTCAGTTTAAAGACAGTTTCTTCAAGAACCTGATATTTCAGTTACAAATAATTGAAGCTCCTTTTTAAAAAGAAAATTTGACTCCCTCGTAATCAACTACTTTATGTAAAGAAAGAAGGCATTGTTACAATGGCTCAAAACCGTCCTGGGATTCCACATTGACGGGTCTGGCTGCGTCTTAACTCGCAAACGTCTTGCCTGCATCCTCCTTCCCTTTATATGTCCTTTTTCCGTGCGTGAATGGGATGTACCGGTACTTGATCATATGCTGGGGACGAACAGACTCAATTTCAGAGTGGCTCCCTAACAAGCCACACCCCACAAACCTGAACCCTAGCCTTCCCTCCACACTGGGCAGTGGACCCAGGGCACCACCACCAGCTTCCAGCCTCTATCAGCGCAGCTAAGCCCCCCATGCCAAGCTGAGCCGCCACACTTGGGAAGCCCAAGGGCACGGGAAAAGTCAGGTGACCCTGCCTGCAGGACAGGCTAGGTCCCCAGGCGCCCACTGAGGTTTAGGGCACTGTCTGACCACCACACACAGGCCCTGGGCCTGCCTGACCCACAGGATGACAAACAGCACCCTAAGCTGTCTGCCTGGGGCCTGTCACCAGCACCCGGGCTCTTCCACAGCACAGACCTGAGCAAAGTGTGCTCAGCACGGCCGGCACTGGCATGTGGCAGTGGCCGCACCCGTTACCTTGATCTGCCGCTTCATGGTGATGCAGAAGAGCATGATGAAGTACATCACCAGGATGGGCCAGAACACCGGGACATTGAAGGCCTCAAAGAAGGTGCAGACCGTGGCCACAAGGACGCCCTTGGTCGCCGCATGCCTTAAGGGAAGGAGTGAGGTCAGTGCTGCCGGCTCATCACCAGGAGCGCGCACCTCCTCTTGGGGAGCACTTGGGTGCAGTGGGCATCTCACATGTAACAGACTGCATGTGATCACAAATAGAGCCCCAAGTTCTCCCCCAAATCACACAAAGCCTGATGGTCTGAGGTCCGCGGCAGGCACCTGCTCCCTGAAACAGCCCCTCCTCTGTGCAGCGCCCTGAGGGCCAGGCGGAGCCGAGGACGACGGCCCTGCTGATACCCCTTGGCTCTCCAGCGGAGGGCTTGCAGGCCCCAGGCTGGCCCACCTGCCACTCCTCCCCAGCTCGGGGGTCTCCTGCACCTCCCTCCCTCCCACATGCAGCTGCCCGCCCCCCTCAGACCCACAGAGCAAAGGTGCAGCAGCCGCTCCCTTTGGTTTTGGTCTGACACAGGACAGGCACCAGAGCCTACGCTTGACACTGTGGATCACCCGTCCTCCTATCATGCTCCTGTCCCAGCACCACACAGGTCACTGCCTCTAAGCCTAGGGGCCGAGCTAGCTGCCGACCCGGCACTTCCAATGACAGAGGCACGCCGAGTCTGTACTTGCCCTGGGGGCAGGGCGCTAACCCTGCACCTGTGCAGATGCCCTGCCTGCAGACCGTGGGGGGCAGAGAGCTGCTTCAGCTCTGCTGGAGACCAGAGGGTGCCGTGCACGCAGAGACACAGGCCAGCCCTCCCAAGGCCCAAGTCTCTCAAGGCTGACATACCCAGGACCCTCCACCCAGAAGCGGCCTCTTTTTTTGCCACCTTCAAAGAGCACTGGTGTTAACTTGAAGCCAAGAGATGCCACTGGGCAGTGGGCTCTCTGACAGAGATGGCCCCGCACAGCACTCACACTGGGTGAGCGGACGTTCAAGACAAACACACAGCGAAGTTCTTACCACTTCAGTCCAGAGCATATACCGTCCAACCTCCGTCCCATCAGCACCTCTCAACAGCCTTTCAGAGTCAACTCACCAGAATTTAAACTCTGGAAGCCTTCGAATGAAGGGCCGGAACTCCTCGTTCTGCTTGGTTGGCAGTGAGGGGCCATCGTCTGCAAGGCAGAGTATCAGTCTGAGGGAGAGCACGTGTCCTTTTGTTATTCCATCACTACAGCCACAGGTCTGTCCCTAAAGCTTTGGAACCAGAGGCCCAACACATGAAACCTGTACATGAGTGTGCCATTTAGGCAAAGACAAAATGGGGATCTCCAGCACATTTACATCAATTCACTGCTTTAACAGAGTCATTTTAGAATGTTTTAAATGATTGCATAAAAATTCACCTGCACACCAGTTTTCACCACAGGGAGGCACGTGAGTTGCCCCATAAGCACTCGCAGAGCAGGGCCCTTGCGGGCACTTAGAGTGGCCAGGCCTGTGCACTGAGGCCCGCACACCCGTCCCCTCCCAGCGCACCCAGGTGGGGCCTCTCCAGCTACGGGAGAACCCTGGGGCCAGCAGAAGGGGTTGCTTAGTCACTTTCTATTCCCTCCACTGGCGACATTAGATAAAAAGGCTGTTTCCTTTAGTACTTTCATTAAATGCTCCACAGAGAAAAGTCACCGACTCTGGTTTTAACCTGAGGTCTCGAGAAATGTCCAGCACAAAGAAGGTTGTGTCCCTCCCATAGTGAGGAGGACGTGCTGGCAGAGGCGACTCTGTCTGTGCCCCCCACCCCCGGCCCAGGTATGGCCTGGGCAGCATGAGGCAAGAACTTTTCAGCCCATCATCCTGTGAGATTGAACACTGCCCTCAGTGGGCCCAACTGCCATGGTCAGCATGCCAGCGGCCTCCGTGAGTCCCAGCGCACTGCCCGTGGACCCCGTGGAGCTGTGGGAAGGGGACCTGGCCAGTGTCACAGGAGTGTGTCCTGCTCGCTCTGTCCTGTGACCTCAGACCAGGCCGCCTGGGTGCCTGTTTCCTCATCTGTGAACCGGGCCACCTCCTCCACACAGCCGTTAGGGCTGTCACGCTGCACGCAAATTCATCACCACCTCAACAGTTCCAGGTACACTTTAAATGCAAACACAACAGTCTCAGAAGCTTGGATTCCAGATGTTTCTAGAGAATACAGCAATCCTGTGAAGGATACAAAATCACGACCCTCCCCAAAGAGAGTGGACGATCTCTACCTGAATCTTCCATTAAGGAAGGGTCAACTTTCGGAGAAAGGAAAGCTATGAAAAGGTTTAGGTGGTAGATCCCCAAGGCATAGGTCACGATGTACCAACCCTGAAAGAGAAGGAAACATGGTCAGCGATGCTGCAACTACCCGCCACCCTGGACCAAGTCACCACAAAACATTCCAGTGACACTCAACCTTGTCTGAACTGAACTTTAAGTGCACACAGCTTACTTATAATGCAAGGTTACAGCAGGGGACGTGGAAGCACAGTGAACAACCATTGTGACAGTTTGTCTCATTACCTTGTGCGTCTCCACAAGGGACAAGCCAGAACCCAAAGAGCAAACTTCTCCAAGGGTCCAGTCAGATGCACATGACACCTGAAGCAACCAAGCAAGGCCTTCTCCAAGCCACATACGCAGCTGCAGCTCGAGGCCCTCAAGCCCGGGGTGGGTGCAGCTCGGGCAGAGTGGAGCTGGGCCGCATCTACCCCAGCCAACGGCTATCTGCCCTGGACACAGAATTGGAGCCATGGCTCACATGCTGGCTGATACTCCTAGCCGGCAACTCACATCACCACACACTTTGTCAGGAGTATTACTCTCTGCCCAGCAGAAAGCTGGAACCAGAAAGTCAGGAAATCAAGAATGAGGTTAAAGATGTTTTGCAGCCAAACCTTCCTCAGGATGTGCCAAGAAGTGGGACCTGCATGTCATCTACAAGCCTCACACTTTCCTGCAACTAAGTGTAATTTAAAAATCAACAGTTGGTCCACTTAGAACCAAAAATGAACTATTATCAATTAAAAAGCCTACAAATTTTCATACAAACAAGATGAAATCTTTCTGCCTTAACATGTGTCAAGTCAGAAAACTAAAATCTAAATGTGAAAAGTTCGAGTTTAATGTTTACACAGCTTCCTGTTGCAGGGCCATGCCTGAAGAGCCATGCTAGAGAGCATCTGGTTGAGAGCGGTGAACGCACCCCCACCCCCACATGCATTCCCTGATCAATGTTTCTAGGTCATTCTTTCCACTAGCGACTAGACCAAGTTCCATTTGAAAAAAAATCTAATATCAATTAAAGTCAACATCAATTTTAGACATCCTGTACAGAGGGGATCCTGCTACAATGACAGAGAGCGGCCCACGGCCCGCAGGCCGGGTGGGACCCGTCCTGACATCCAGGAGCAGTGTCCACACTGAGTCTCAGTGAGACTTCCCCCCACAGTACTGGGCACTCGGAGCATCCAGTCAGCAAATGTGTCCACCTACGGACCCACGCCCTCCTAAAGCGGGAACAGAAGTGTTTGCTTTAAATGACAACATATTTCCTAGCTCCAGAAAAAAGCCTCTGGTCAAGGCCTTTAACTGCCTTTCTCCAGACACAGGGACAGTCAGTGACCCCTCCTGGGGTCTAGACTCACATCCAGGAACGAGGCAGTCGCTGGAGAAGAGCGCACAGCAAGCTCAAGTCTGAGAGGACACTCCCAGACCCACCTGTCACTACATGGAAGCCTCAGCTCCACCACCTCGACCTCAGGAAAGCTGTGGATCCAACAGCTGAGCCCTCAGGAAGCCAGTGTCACTCGCGACACTCGGGGAATGAGGCAGCAAGTCTGGGTTATTTTGTCCCCAGAGCCTCCTGCCCCTCAGAGTCCCGAGGCAGGGTCAAGGGTCGTCAGAGGGTCCACCGTCCAGACCATGACACTGGATGAGGAGGGAGGGGAGCTATCAATGTCACCAGGCCCCATGCTGCAGTCACGACTGTCCTGGTAACTCTAGCTACAGAAAATGATGAACTCAGGGTCAGCTGTAAGCAATCCCACTTTGAAAGACAGATACTCAAGTTTTTCTTAGGTTTGGTGCTAAACTGCAAGGTGGCCATTAGAAATCATCTCCTTCTCCATAAACCCTCCTCAACAGCCCAATCAACACCCCCTCGGACCACGGGGACAGCCGAGCCTCGGCCCCTAGCTCACACCTACCTGCAACAGGTACACACGGATCAGGTAGACAAAGCTCAGGCCCAGCGTGGCGGCCCAGCGCACGGCCGTGTAGGGCGTGGACCTGTCCAGCCAGCACTGGTAGACCTGGGGAGATAGCGTCCACACACGTCACATGCACAGTGACCCCAGCTACGCGACACATGCCCGTCACCCACTCCAGATTCAAGTCACTGGCACAGAGCAGTGACTATGAAGCGTCAATCTATCAGCGGTGTGATTCCTGAGGCAGATCCACCCCTTAGACAGAAACCTTACAATCTCAGCATCTGGTCCTATGGTGTCAGCGAGGATACCATGCAGGGGACACCGACCTTCACCCCAAGGACTGGCCTGAGAAAGGAGCCGCCACCCCACGACACAAGGCTCAGTCCGGAGCCTATCCCAAAGCCCACTCCCCAAAGAGTTGCCCTGCACAGCTGGCCGACCATCCTGACCCCAGCAGGGGGACCGGGTGTCCGGCAGCAAAGCAGCGGGTTGGACAAGGGTCCTCAGTCCCACTCCAGCACGTGCCTGTGCCGTGTGATCAGTACAGTTTGTGTCCTCTATTTTAATTGTTGTCACTTGATTTTAACTTTTTATTTTAATTGCAAAAAGTCCCACCTGTTTACAGAAGGAAAGCGAATGCATGAGCCCACACGCCCACCAGCTGGCTTCAGTGATTATCAGGTTTTCTAATGTTTGGGAAAAGATGGGATTTTTTGATTTTGAAAATAAAATTTTTAAATTTTAAAACTCAATACATTTTTGTGAGCCGAGCATCCGTGGGTGCAGCTGCTCACCAAACTTGACTTCCTCTGCACGGGCTGGACTCAGGGTCTGAATGTAGCTGCTGGCGCTGCTGGCCAACGCAGGCCAGCGCCACAGCCCACAGGTACAATCCAGTGGCCGTGGGCAGACCCAGACGAGGGCGGGGAGGGGGGCGAGGTGCGGCGAGGCCCCCTGGGCCAAGGGAAGGTGGAAATGGCGGCCAGAGAGGACAGCGGAGCAGGAGCTGCCACCATGTCTGCATGGCCAGGACCTAAGAATGGTTTACGCTTTTAAAGGCTGCTGAAAAACCCAGAAAGCAACTGTGTGGCAGAGACCATATGTAGTCCCCAATGCCTGAGCGGCTTGCAGGATGGCCCTTCACAGAAGACACACAAAGCAAAACACGAGCCTGAGGAAAGGCCAGCCTTCCTTTCTAGGGACGTTAGTTATTTACGCCCTGAGGAGCATGTCCCACGGTCAACAAGTACTTGTTCAAATATTTACCCAATTCATCTGCAGAAATACCAACCTGTCCAAGCCTTGTGAAAAATCTGTACACCACAGAAGGCTTCCCATGGACAGATTCTCCAACACTGTCACCTTCGGACATTCTGCAACTGAGAAACACAACGGCCTTAAACAGAAAGCATTGGGGGACATGGTCTCTGCCCGTCCTCACCAGCACCATCCAGCTCCTCCTGGCACTCAGCGTCTCATCACACCACATGTTCTTCCGTGTCTTTACCATGAGTCGGCGGGAAAAAGAAACAGGTAGGAGACACGCTTTGGTGGACAGCCAGGATGTCACGTGACATGCAAAGCAGCACCAGTGGACTTTCGCTTTCTGCCAGCGTCACCTGGTCACACTCCCCCAACTGGCCTCACGAGCTGTCCTGCTGACTGTGGAGTCCTGGGGACAGTCTGGTGAGCACCTCCTTGGGGACAATCCACGGCAAGGGCTCCATCCAGCGTCTCCCCTGCCTGCATGGGGTCCCTCAGCAGGTTCTTCTCCAGGCCTAGCCTGATCTCCCCTGGCTGCTCCTCCTGCCAGCAGCCAGCTGTGCTTCTCGTGGTCATTCAGGGCAGGTGTGCCCCCACCCCGAGGACATTCCCATATGACTGATTCTCAGGGAGGCAATGTCTGTGTCCCATTCCTTATCTGGATGGAGATAATCCTATCTGCTCCTGCCTAGTTCAACCTGCTGCTAAGATCCGGGGAGAACCGACCTGGGAGAACCCAGATGACCCAGTGAGCAGCCACTGTCATCCCCACTCTGCCATGGAGGATCAAGTCCCAGGTGGTTTGCATCACCTGCCCAAGGCCAGGGGCAGCGGTGTCCTCAGCGGCCAAAGCCCGGCCTGACCTCAGCTCCTCCACTGGGCAGTTCATACCTTAGGATGAGAAGGACCCAGAGGCCGGAGGCACCTGCTGCCCCTCAGCTGGTGGAGATGCAGGCAAAGCTCACCTGTGGGCCAAGCCAATCCCCATGTGGTGCTATGGCTGAGCTGTCCAGTTTGCTACCAAGGCCCCCAAGCTGCATGGCCACACGGCCTGTTTCCTCATCTGGCAGATGGCACTGGCTGACCCAGCAGCCCTTCCTATTCACAGAACATGGAGGTTCCCCAGGCCCGAGCGCCTGTCTGCAGGGCTGCTGGGTGCACCTGCCCATGTCTCAGCCACACCTCCCTGCAAGCACCTGGAACAGCCTCTTTCTGAGATGGGGTCAGTAGGCTCATATGATCCCAGAGTGTTCCAGGCACGACTTAGACGTTAAAACCCTCTGAGCAGTCCCACTACACCACTGTTACCAGGCATCATGTGACCTGACACCGTTTCTGGAGCCACTGGGCAGATGGGGCACTGCCGTGGACACCCAGAAACACTGTTTGCTCTCAGGAGATGCGCAAACGTAAGATATGTGACCTAACTGAACGGACCATCACGGCTCCCAATCTCTTTTCAGGAGATGCACTTTTACATTCAACTGAGGAGAATTCTGTGTTTTAAAGTGGGCTAAATTAGAACTCATTTCCTAGAATGGCCGGCCACCCTATTGTGGCCAAAGCCAGGCCAGTAGAGAGCCACATCAATAATATTCTTTATCCTATGGTTCCTCACAAATTTTCCTTCATTTTACTGTTTTATGCCTGAAGCGTTTCCCATTACGCGGAGGGAGTAACAGTGATCTTAGTGAGAAAACACCTGTCCTTCACGCACACATGCTAAGGAGAAACGACTGCCACAATTTCCCATCCTTTCAGTTGAGCGTGTGGAAAAATCTTCCAAAAATACAGTAGTTGATCTCTGATGATCTGACAGACAGCATACACATTAACACACAGCTCCAAGTCTCAATCAAACTCACTGTCAAGAATAACACCAAGGACATGAACTTTGGAGTCAAACAGCTTTCGGAGTCCAGCTGTCACTGTCTTGTGGTGCAACGTGGACAACCCCCTAAGCACCCCTCCACAACTTGCAGACTGGGGGCAGTGACACTTAGCGGCCCTCAGACCCTGCCTGTGGGGAGTTTGGCTGCACTTAGCACCAGGCCTGACCCGCAAGCCAGGCAGGAGGGGGCAGGCCCGCCTCCCTCAAACAAGTCAGACTTGTTCCTGGTTCCTGGATTAGGGCAGCCTCACACCAGCTGCTCTGTGGTCCTCTTCCCTCTGCTCAGTTGGAAGGCCACCTCCTCAGAGAGGCCCTCCTGACTTTCAAACCGACCACCAAGTATCATGTCACCCCGTATTTACTTTGATTAACAATCATTTCCTGACTTGCTTGTTTTCTCTGTTTTCTCCTACTAGAATGTAAGCTCCTTGAGGGGGAACCTTATCTGGGCTGCTGCTGGGTCCTACTGCCTAAAACAGCCTGTTAAGTAGCAGGCGGCCGGTAAATTATCAGTTGCATTTAACTGTTTCACACTGGGTTCCAAAGAAAACAAAGGAAAAAGCAAGATAAAACCATCCCGAGCACAGAGCCGGAGCATCATGCCTGAGCCCCTCCGCAGTCCGGGCCACGACCTGGGGGTTCCTGGAGGCGGTCTCTGCCCGGCTGGGGGCCATCAACAGTGGGGCCTCCCACCTTCCTGCTCATCTCCTCCTGGGCCCCGAGCAGGACACGGCCGCACGCTAACCTCGGGGGCTGTCCCTGGCTCAAACGCCCTTCCAGCGGTCTCCATCCATTCCCGGCGAGGCGCCCTCGGGGCGGGACCACCGCGGACGTCCGCACCTGCCCCCGCCACCCTGCCCGTCACCTGCACTCAGCAGGACCCCGTGCTCATTGGCGGCGTCTCCACCTCACACGTTCCCAGGAGGGGAGGGCCGACCCGGACCAAGGGCGGGCCTCGAGAGAGCGCCCGGGGCTAACAACCGCCTCCCTCCGCCGCGCACGGAAGCGGAGCCGACCCGACAGGGGCGCGGGCACCACACCGAGACAGCCTGTAGGGCTCAGTCTGCACCAGGACGGGACCCCCGGCAACCCTCCGCACCCGACAGCCCCTACCCACACCGCGCGGGCAAGCCTAGCC
This sequence comes from Smutsia gigantea, assembly GCA_032199065.1. Classification (NCBI taxonomy): domain Eukaryota; kingdom Metazoa; phylum Chordata; class Mammalia; order Pholidota; family Manidae; genus Smutsia; species Smutsia gigantea. The sequence goes on from JAVSCE010006227.1 coordinate 149,286, forward strand.
CCGGGCGCGGAAGCCGACGGTGAGGCGGCCGACCCTCCCTCCCGGGGCGGTCACCGCGCGACCCCGGTGTACGGCCCGGCCATGCCCGCCCGGACCCCCGCCCCATTCCCGCCCGGATCCCGGGCCCCGCCGGCACCTCGCCGCTCCGCTGCGGCCGAGCGCGGTCTCCCGAAGGCCGCAGGGAGGAGGACGCGGGCAGGCGGCCGCGCCGGCGTTTGGCTCGGTCCGGGAAGGGGCAGCCGAGGACTTCCGCTCCGTCCTGCGCGGCACCGCCTCCGGGGCCCCCAAGATGGCCGCCGGGGCGGAGCCGAGAGCTTCCAACCATTTCCGCTTCCGGCGCGGGCGCCCAGCCGTTGGTGGGGCGGTGCCCCCGGCGGAAAGGACGTATCGGCAGGCATACGCCTTGTGGCGAGGCGCAGCTACGTCTTCCGACTCCGGGCCCAGGAATCTTTGCTCCGGAGATTATTACCGCCCGGGGACGGGCCCTCGGCCCTGCCCCCTCGCACCGACGCGCCGACCGAGGACTCTGATGGTTGCTAAGGGAAACCGCTAGCGGCAAGATGGCAGCCTCCGGCGAGGGGAGGCTGAGCGGCCTCCGGGCACGCCTGGACCCACCGGGGCGGCCGCCGCGCGATGGTAACGGCCACGGGCTCGCACCTTCACTTTGGGAAGCTCCCGTGCGCTTCCCCGGGTCCCAGCCGGACCCCGGGCGCCCTGGTCCCCCTATCCTGGAAGGGGTGCGCTTCCGTGTGTCCTTGCCCCGAGACGGCCGGGGTCTAGGACTGAGTTCCAGAAGCGGCCGGGGCCTGACGAGCCCAGACTAGAAGTCCGCACCGCTGCTGTGGGCAGAACCCGACCCTCGCCGGTGGCAGAGTCACTGTCTGGGGGCCCCTTCCGACCTAGAACCGCTCGCCCCACGTTGCGCCTGGTACCGGGCTGTGGGGGCGGGGAGCGGGGGAGGTGCCCCGCGGCCTAGCGGAGGGAGGAGGATGGGCGGGCCCTCGGCGCACGTGTGGCTCCTGGCCTAGGGCACAGGAGGCCGCTGGACGGCTCCTCAAGAGAAATGGCAGGGCTCCTCCCCGCTGCGCTCTGCCCGAAAGTTCCCTCCCCGGGAAGGCGCCCCACTCTCCCAACCACGCCTCCCCCGCCGCCTCTCTCAGGGAGTCTGCACGCCCTTGTCCTGGTGTAGCCCACTGGGCCTCCTTGCAGAGTGCAGCTCCTCCTCGTGTTTGTTGTGTAAACAGATGAGAGGGTGGCTGCATGAACAGTAAACAGGAAAAGTCGTGACCCCCAAACTGAAGCTCTAGGCCACAGTGCTAGGGAGTTCACTGCAGGTGATGATGCCCTTGAATGGGCTGCACACTCGTCCTCGTTGGCCCAAGACCCCACCAGGTCACCTGTGTCAGGTGCTCACTTGTGCATCTTTTCAACCTTCAGGTTACGGTGTCTACATATACCCAAATTCTTTCTTTCGATACGAAGGAGAATGGAGAGGAGGGAAGAAACATGGTCAGATTCCTGCAGCCACCACTTCACAAAACTGACAGCCCGTTTCCTGGGGAGTTTGGTCAGCAGGGTGGCATGGAGTGCCAGCCAGCCTGGGCCCTTGTGCTCTCACCAGTGCCGATGAAAGGCCCCTTCTTTCAGCATTGGAGCTCACCAGACAAGGCGCCCCAGTGCTGCCCCAGCAGCTGGCAGCAAGACCAGGCAGCAGCAGTGGGGTCCTGGGAGACCCCTGGGTGGGCAACCTTCTCACGGGCCTTGAGGTACCCTCGGCAGGGAAATTGCAACTTGAAAATCATCCCTAAAGTTTTCGTTGGTCATAAACTGCCTTTATGGCTGATTTTGATAAAGAGATTCTCTACCTTTGTGGAAAATCTCAGCAGCAGAGAAGGGAATGATGAAGTAAAAGTGGCCCCACGCAGGGTCCAGGCTTTCCCATGCTCATGTTCCTACTGTTTGGGGATCCTGCCTGCCATTGTTCACTGCCCATGTGTACGCAGGTGAGTTTGCAGAGTACGTGTGGGAGGAGAGACAGAGCCAAACAGACCTGAGGGCTTCAGAGCCCAGCTCTTCTCACTGAGAAATGAGCCCAGCCACACACAGGCACCAGCCATCACTCCCAACCGCTATCTGGCTTCACATGGAGGTTTTTTTTTACCAGGTCATGGGAAGCTTCTGTTTAAAGATGGAAGTTATTACGAAGGCGAGTTTGTAGATGGAGAGATCATGGGAGAAGGCTTCCGTCACTGGGCTTGGTCAGGTGGGCTTTGGAGCCAGGGGTGGGTGTGCTGGCCCCTCCATGTCAGCCTTCTCAGTGGAGTTGGTCCCTTGCTTCTGGGTGCAGAAGGTGCTTCCATGTGTAGGCAGGGCCCTCGCCTCCCCAAGGTATCCTGTAACAGCAGCATTCCAGCCCAGGTGAGGTGGCCACAGGGCTCCCCACAGCTTGGCTGGGGACCTCAGCTCTTCACAGGCAAGCGTGGTGTTTGGTTCTCAGTGAAGGGGAAGGGTCACCCCACAGCCTCTGACCCTGAGCGGCCTTTGCCCTTGGGCTCATTGCTGCCCACAGAGAGGGTGGGCATAGGATGGAGTCTGCAGTCACCTGGTTGTGAGGGGAGGGAGTCGCCTATCCCTGCTCACCCAGGAGGGCAGGAGGAGATCCGCCAAACTTATTTTCCTTGGTTAACAAGAGTAAGTAACGAGACAGTCACTCTCGTGTGTCCTGACATGGCATCTGCTCCACCGTGGGTAAGGGGTGGGCAGGACCCATTAGCCCTTGGAGGATGTGGGACAGTGCTGACCCTGTGTGTTTCTTCCATTCTCCTTTGATTTGGCAGGGAACACCTATTCTGGACAGTTTGTCCTGGGAGAGCCTCAGGGACATGGTGTCATGAAGTACAAAGCCGGTGGACATTATGAAGGGGAGCTGTCCCATGGAGCAAGAGAGGGTCTGATATCCACAAGAACTCAGGACCCTTTGTGGGGAACCCTGGCACCACACCCCTCCCTGAGAGTCTGATTCAGGGGACCTGCATGGGCTCAGGGATCTGTTCTTGGCAAGGAGCCTGATGTCCACTCAGGTCCAGGGAGCACTGCCTAGCCTATCCAACTATGGACGCACCTCTCTCCCTGCCCCCAAACCACATGGTGTAGTTCCGTGTCCTGGGGACACCTGCATGCTGCAGCCTGTGACACAGGTCATGCACCAGTTCACCACAGCTGTGGAACAAACCGCCGAAAACCTTAGACGCTCAAAATGTCCACCATTTTATTATTTGCTTGCTATCCCAGGGATCAGCAGTCTGGCATGGGCTAGACTGGGCAGGTCTTCTGGCCGCACATGGAGTCACTCCTATGGCTGTAGTCAGTGCAGCTCCACCAGGGATGGTGGTGCCACAGTCCCCGCCCACAGCCCCCAGGCTCCTGGAGCATGAGAAGTTGCCGGCCTTGTCTAGGCCTCAGCTCCATCACTGCCTCCACTTTCTGCTAGACAAAGCCAGTCAAGAGGCCACGTTCCCTGAGGGGATGCTGGTTCTGCCTGGGGAGGGGAGGAGCAGGTGTGCAGTGGCCCAAAGACGGAGTACCCACTGCTCCTGGAAGGCCAGCCTCTGGGAGGTGCACAGAGCAGTCACTGCCTGTCCAGCTGTAAATGCCTCTTGCCGTCCAGCATCCATACACAGGAGAGTAGCAATGTGCTTGCACTTCCCGATTGTCCAAAACCTCATTGGCACGAGGGGCCCAGCTGGCCTTTAGACCAGGGTTCTCTGAGGAGCCGCAGGGGCCCAGTGCTGCATGCTGGCTCTGCAGGGCGGGTTTCCATAACCTGCACCCCGACTGTGGCCTGGGTGCAGGGGTCTCAGGGCCTTTGAGAGCCACACCAGAGCCACTCTCCCTGGCGTGGTGGTGCCATCCCAGATCAAGCTTGCTGTCCCATCCCGTCCAGCCTAGCCGCCAGGGTGCTGACCCAGCCTTCTTCCAAACTCAGCACCTTCCTCCCCACATTGGGCCATCCAGCAGGAGGCGCACCGTGACTTGGGCCTCCTTGGCTCCTTCACCAGGGTACGGGTGTCTGGTGGACCTGGACGGACAGACATACTGGGGATCGTTCCATGACAACAAGCGGCACGGCCATGGGCGGATGGCCTTCCGGTGAGTGCGCAGCCCTGGCCAGCCTGCGTTGGGGCTTTCGCGCAGGGCCAGGCACACAGCCTGACCCCTACCCGGGCAGCACATGCCTGCCTTTGGGATTTGGGGGTTCATCCCCCGTCTTCCTTCTCCCATATCCTTTCCAAATCTTGCACACCTGGGGAGCCGGTAGGCAGGGGCCGGCCTCCCATCGTCACAGCCCCACTGAGCCCAAGGCCACCTGCCCTCCATGGCCAGGCCTGGTATGGCAGGAGCTCGTGCCATATGTTCAGGGCCTATTTCTGCCCGTGTCCCCGTGGCGCTTGCTGAGCCTGGTCAGAGGAGCTGGCCTGAGTTGGCACTGCCACCTGGCTCTCCCTGCCTGAGAGTCGCCTCTATCTTTCCCCTCAGGAACGGTGACACGTATGAAGGCGACTGGGTCTGGGACCAGCGTCAGGGGCACGGGGTGCTCTGCTGCGCTGATGGCTCCACCTATAAGGTACTGGGGCCCTTCTGGGTGTTCACCCCACCCAGGGCATTCTCGGGGTGCGGCTCCCAAGTGACTCTTCGTGACCCTGTGCTGGGGGTGACGACTTCTCATCCTGATGAGACAGCGCCGGGCAGTTCAATGCCCCCAGCTAATAACCCTGTCTAGCCTGGACAACTCAGCCCCAGGGCCCAACACTATCACCTTGTGGAAATGAAGCAAGGTTTCTTGCCCCTCTGAGGGCACCCTTGCTGCCCGCTGGGGAAGTATCTCTAATGAGAAACGCCTCTGGGCCTGTCTGTTTCCCTCCTCACACGAGGCCCAGGCCAGTGGGGCTGGGGCGGGGGCTCAGCTGGCCTCCAGATGCCTGAGTCCGCCACTTTGTTCTTACTGGTGGATCCTGGCATGTGTGTGTCCCGGGCACACACACACACACACACACACACACACCCTGTGCCATCCGCCGGAGCAGGGAGTGGACTAGTGGCTGTCAGCCCTGTAGGGACACAGCTGGGCGGTCCTCCCTCAAGCGCCCGCCCCTGTGAGCCCAGGCGTCAGGGATGGGGAGGCCCCAGGGGAGGGTGCTGAGGAGCAGGGGGTGGCTGAGGCCTCCGTGAGGCCAAGCAGGGGCAGGTCCAGGCAGGAAGCATGGCCCAGAGCCCCAGTGGGTGGAGCTCAGATCTACCTGTCTCTGGAAGAGCGGGAAGGACTCCGTGGGATCTCTGTGCTTAAGATGTCCCCCTGGTTGTAAGAGGAGAAGCGGGTGACCCCTGGACTCTGACCTGGTGCCCGATGCATGGCAGCAGCTGTGTGGACACAGCGGGAGTTTACATGAACGCTGGCCTAGAGAAGGCCCACTACCAAGGACACGGAAGCAGAAATACAGAAATGGCAGGTGCGAAAGTGGTTCCTGTCCCAAACCTAGAGGGCAGGACGCAGGAGTTGGCTGGTCTGTGCCCTCAGGCCTGACTGTGGGCCGAGCAGCGTGGGAACAGGGATCCGAGAGGGCAGCAGCTCCGTGACTGACGGAGCTGCCACCCCGGGTGGTTGTGACGCGCCCACTCAACCGAGGGCCTTGGGATCCCAGGTGGTGTCCCGTGCAGCTATTACGGCAGTCACGAGGTGGGGTGGATGCTCTGGAGCGTCCTGGAGCCCTCATGGGAAGAGTGGAGAGCTCAGCCCCCACCTCAAGTCACAGCTGAGAATCGCAGGCGTGGCAGCTGGAAAAGCCCCTTGTTTTTCGTGGCCTCAGGGCTGAAGCACTTTTAATTGTGTGGGTTGCAGAATTACAATATCAGTTGAACTCACATCCTTGTCAAGTTTCTCCTGTGAAAGACCGCAGACTGGGAAAGAATGGGCCCAGGAGCCAAGGAAACGCCCAGCCCTCTGGAGTCAGACCCCAGCCAGGTGAGGGCGTGGCTAAGCCAGGACTTGGCCAGGGCTGGTCTGCAGGAAGCCACCTTGGAGCAGCCAGTGCCTTAGGAGCAGACATGCTGGAGCCCAGGAGGGAGGCCCCAGCAGCCTCTGTGGACAAGTCAAGCACCACCCCAGCCGGCAGATGGAAACATCTCAGGGCCTGCAGCAGCACAAATCTGGGCAAAGAAGGGTGGGTTTGGGGCCGAGAGGCCATCAGCTGGCAGCTGGCACAGGGCCCCTACAGTGGTGGAGTGGCTGGGCTGGGGGGCCCAGAGCTGGTCCTGGCCTATGAGGCTCCCCACCCATGCTTAGATGTGGGCCTGGCGAGAAAGCCCCACATGGTTGCCCACCCAGCTTGTAACAGGGAGCCCTGCTTGGGTAAAACCACCCCCTGACCCACTCCTGCCACTGCAGGCCCTGTTAGGGCCGCTGGCCACTGGCCCTGCCCCGCCGTGTGGCTGCCACCTGTCAGCCTGGGCTGGTGTGGGTGGCGTTGGCCCTGAGCCTATTTGCAAGCACTGTCTTCCCTGAGGGGAACACAGGGCCAGCCTCTAGGGCATGGACAGCCACGAGTCCTTGGCCTCGGTCCTCCAGAGCCGCAATGGGGAGGGCTGTGGGGAACCTGGGGGACCCTACTCCCTGGCCCATCCTGCCATGCCTGGGGCCACAACGGCCCCTTGAGGGCTGTGATGAGCAGGGTTGGCATCATGCCCCATCCCACTCTGCCCTGTGCCGACTCATCAACGGCCTCCACCCCTCAGGAAGTGCCTCTTCCCCATCTTACAGACAAGGAAACTGAGGTGCAGCAGAGGCCTCCTGAACCAGTGAGGGCAAAGCAGCCGTGAGCCCAGGTGACCTGGCCTGAGCTGCAGCTCCACACGTCCCATGAGATTCAGGGGCAGCTGGCATGGCCCAGGACCCAGGCAGGGCTGTCCCATTCTTGTGGAGAACTGGGGATGGCTTTGCCCCTACACAGTCCTGTCCCGGAGGTGGTTCTGTCCCTTGGGCCCCTGGCTGCCCCAGGGTCACCAGGCCAAGGCCACAGATTGGGCATCAGGGGTCTGGCACTATTGGGCAAATCGGAGCTCAGCTGGGAGAGGGGACAGGACGGGGCAGCCTCCCCAACTACGGGGGTGCCTGCTGTCCACTCTGCTACCACCAGGGGGCAGCCCCGCCTGCGGAGGAGCATGACCTGTTGGGCATGAGGCGCCTGGCTCCAAGTTGATGGAATTTCAGATGGGAGACGCTGTAGGACGCGGCCCCCACCAGGATGGCCTGGGCAGGAAGTGCGAGCAGAGCAGGAGGCGTTTGCCTGACAGTCACTGCTGGTGACACAGCTGTGCTGACTCTGCCACAGGCCTGCAAAGGAGACAGCCCTCGGGGCACCTTCCAGATGGGGGTGTCCCTCCTGCACAGGAAGCATGCCAGCCACTGAGGGCCCGCCCTCACCCTCAAGTCCATCGTGAGGCATGTGGGTTAGCCACCCTCAGCATTGCTGTGGACAGTGCTGGGAAGGAGCAGGCCTCCCAGGGGCACCCTGGCATCAGGGCTGCACCCTCGGGTGGCAGGACCAGCAGGACCTGCTGCCCCGTGGCTGTCTTTGTAAGAGGAGCAGCTGCCCAGCATTTTTAGCACCACAGGGAGGACAGAGGATCTGCGGTGGGGACTCGAGCCACATCTGCTCCCTCCCAGGTCTGCACAGGCCTCCTGACCTCGGGTGTGAAAGGTCTCCGGAGCCTCCAGCAGGCCTTAGGCGCTACACCCAAGGCGCGTTTCCTAGGCAAATGTGCAGCCCTTTGGTAAAAAATTTTTATTGTAAAATATGTGATGTGAAATAAACCGTTTTAATCGTCAGGTGCACAGCTCAGGCATCCAGCTCCTTCCCAGTTGTGCGGCATCCCCACCACCCGGCTCCGGAACTCTCCACCTCCCCGAACTGAACCTCTGTCCCCACTAAACCCTAGCCCCAGCCCATCCCCAGCCCTGGCCCCTCTGTCCCCAGGGCCTCACGCAGGTGGGAGCACATGCTGTTTCTCTTGTGGTGTCAGCTGGTTTAACGGGGCTTAGGCTTAGGGTCCCCCCCATGCTGCAGCCGGGTCGGAGCGCCCCTCCTTTCTCAGGCTGCGTCACACCCCCTGTGCGGACAGACCACGTGTGCCTCACTGCCATCTGTCCATGGACATGTGGGCTGCTCCCTCCTTTTGGCAACTGTGAACACAGGGGTGCAAATACCTCCTGAGACCCTGCTTTCCACATATTGAGGAAATGCATTCGGGTGGACCTGCCAGACTGTGGCTGCCCCATGCTCATTTGAGGTGCACCCCCATCTCCCCAGCGGCACCGGCACAGCCCCGTTCACACTGCATCAGGGCTCCGATACTCTGCCTCCTCCCACCACTGGCTTCTGTTTGGCTTTTAAAATACTCACCCGAAGGGGCGTTGACCCTCCTAATGATGAAGATTGGCGGGCTGGCGGTGGTTGGGGGTCATTACCCCACTCCTTCTCCAGCACAGCTGCAGGGGCTCCCTGGGCTCCCTTCTCCACATGCAGCCGCAGTCCCTGCGGGGGTGTGAATGCCCCTACCCAGGCAGGCCTGCTGGTTCCTGTGCCTCTGCCTGCCCCGCTGGAGCGTGTGCCCCGTGGCACAGCCCCAGAGCCCTCAGATCTCCATGCCATTCAACAGACAGCTTCATGGGGCGCCCCTCCTGCAGACCTGCCAGCACACTACTTGATACCTATTTTCTGATAGCATTACTTGCTGAAAAGACTAGAAAACGGAATCTTTCTCTGCATGTTTTGTGTCAGAGCCACCTCGTAGGTCAACCCGGCCCTGTTCTGACAAACACTGCAGACAGGAGAATGAGGTGCTCCAGGAGAGGTCGGTTCCCGGGTGTGCCCAGGGCCGCATGGAGCTGCTCCGTGGCCAGCAGCGGGTTCTCCTGGAGGCAGGCGTGCCTTTGCAAAACCTCTCTGCTACCTTGTCACCAGTATTCCTTATTGGCACAGAGCTTTATAATGAGCCTTTAAAACATCAGAAAAAAATTTACCTTGAAGATAAGTGTGTCATGGCATCTCCATCAGGAAATAAAATGATGCTTCCCAAAGTCAAGTGTTTACCTCCTCTAGTGACAGGAGCCCCACCGCCAGGTTTGGTGGCCAGTGGGTTTGTCCTGGGGCCGGAGAGCATTTGCTCATGGGTGCCCTTGATGGTGTCTGGGTCGGTCACCCCAAGGTTCCTGGTTGGCCCCTGGAGCACCTCATATGCTGCCTCACCTCCAGTGTGCTATGGGGATGTGTGTGCCCAGTGGCAGCGAGTTCACTGGCTCCTCCTGAGGACATGGTGTAGCTTGGTGACCCCTTATGGGCCCAGGGCAGCCCCTTAACTAGCAGTGTCTTTCAGGGAATCCTGGATGGAGCCTGGAACCAGTATGCCCCCACAGAGGAGCAGGCCTGAGCTGTTGGTGAGCCACCTGTCTGTGTGCACACCCCTCATTCCTGGCCTGTGTGCTCCCAAGTGGTCCCCGCCAGCAGCTTCTGGCTTCCAGGGTGCCACTCTATGCGCATTGGCTGCGTTTCTCATGTTGGCTTTCCCGGAGGGAAGCCTGCTGGTTGGTACACCTGCTCGATTCACAAAGCAGGTGGTTGGCCTCGTGTGCATCTTCACCTGCCGTGAGCTCCCAGCCTCCCCTCTCCTCACCTGTGCATCCGCAGGAATGCCAGGGGCCTTCTTGTCCTGGCCACTGTCCTCGGGCTAGGAGCTCATAGCCCAGGAATGTGGGGCCATGACCCCAGGAGGTCTTGAACTCAGAAGGGCCATGAGAAGCACCTAGGCCAGTTCTTATACGGGAGGAGGGCTCTGGGTTCCCTAGGGCTCAGATGTCACCTGGTGTCGGAACCAGATGCATGAAGGCAGCCAAGATTTGCATCAGCAAAACATTGCAGTTCACACTCGGAAATCCAAGGAACTTACCCAGTCTCACCCCTGTGGGCCTTGCTGCTTACCTGCAAAGGGCAAGCTTAGTAGGGAAGGGTACCTGACCCATGCCACCACCATGCCATCCTGGCACTGGACACCCTGGCACTCCAGACAGTCGCAGGACCCAGGCCACCCTACCTGAACCCCAAGCCCTTGACCTCAGAGAAGGTCCTCCCCAGCCCGGGTCCAAAGCAGGCAGTGGTGGGGAGAGTCACCTCTTGAAGACTCGTGGTGCCCTCACAGACACTGGGAGAGCGGCCCTGAGGCTAGAGGCTGCTGCTGCCTGGAAGCAAGTCCTGCAAGAACTCAGCCACCTTGCTTTGGAAAGAACAGCTTCAATTCCCTGGAAAACACTTCTAGAAGCGGAAGACAGCCAAGTGCTAATTGCTCACAATCTATTCAAACTCACTTGGGGGCACCAAGGAGCCCATCCACCAGACTGCGCGTGGAAACAGCGGTCCCATCCGGGCAGCCTTGACTGCTCAGTGTCCCTCAGGGTCCTGGGGCTGCCTTGGCACCTGCAGGGTGACACGGTGCGCCTCCTGCTCCCAGGGCCTGTCCTAACGCCGGGGCCCCTGTTCGGCTTGGCCTGCTTTATTTGGTATGGCACACACTGTCATCGTCCCCTCCTGCCCAGGGCGTGCCTGCCATGCAGGGTCCTCACCCGGGAAGGGGGCAGGGAGAGTGGCAGAGCCCCATAGCCGCCTCTGACAAGCAGGGTTTTGGGGGTCTAATTTATGCCATTACTTCAAAGGGCTCTCTGCAACCTCCAGCGGGTTTGTCCTGGTCACATCCGGATCACAGCTGGGAACATCCCGCTCGCCCAAAAACACAGCGTGTGCTGAGCCCAGCTACGACTAGCAGGCCAGCGTCCTGAGCCCCAAGCATAGGACAGTGCTGCACAGCGAACCCCGGCGTGGCTCGCCCCCTCAGTGTGTGTCGGCTCCAGGTGACAGGCATTTACAGGCGAGCTGCAGCCCACAGCAAGGCAGCTTTTCAGCGGAACTGCCCTGTGCCCAGGCCCTCCACAGGCTCTGTGGGCTAGGTGGCCACCTGAGGCTCTGCCTGCCTTCTTCCTGAAAGCCAGAGCTGACTGGCTCCCCAGTCCTAGCCCCAGCCCGGCACAGGAACACTGGGTCCACTGGGTGGGCCACGGGGTCTCACCTCCACTTGGTGGGCCTGCGGCCTGCGGACGTGAGCCGTGTCTTAGGGGATGTCCATGAACTACTTTCTCTGCCCACTGGGCTCGGCATGAGCAGCTGGAACGCAGCCGGCATGCAGCCTCAGGGAGGCGCAAGCCCATCTCAGGGCTGACTCAGCCCCTGGGTCTTGGGGCTGGAGGACAAGGCTGCCTTGTGCTTCCAGGCTGGCCGGGCCTCCCATGGGATTGCAGCCATGCCTCTGCCCACCTGGCACCCCCAAGTTGGTAGCCTGGCCCCTCCTGAAGCCGCGAGCTGCTACCAGGCATCCACAGGGGCTGCCAATGGTCTGGCTCCAGCCTGGAGGGCGAGCTGTGGTCGGCCCAGTGGCTGACTTGGCCAGGCGTGGAGATGCTGCATCTCCTGCGTTTCTTAAAGTATCTGGTTCCCCAGCCACTGGGCTATGGTAACCTCATGCTTCAAACAGCTGCAGAGAGCAGTTTTTCCCCAGGTTTGGAGTGGCTGTGCTTTTTAGGGCTGCAGCCTGCAAAGGCCATTCCCACAGGCCTCGACTGCCCTGTGGCCCCATGTGGCCCTTCCCATGGGCCGGGAGCCCACTCAGCCGCTTTCCTCTAGTGTCTGTGTGCCCCCGAAGCCAGGTCTGGGGGCAGCACCTGCTGCATGGCGGCCTCAGGCCACTCCCATGCCGCGGGGGAAGCAGGGGCCCAGTTCTGCAGAAGAGCAACAGAACCTTGACTAATTTTTCTTCTAATAGCACTTCATAGCAAATAAAATGCTGCTATGATCTTGAGATTTTCCACGAAAGTGGTTTTCCTGCTACTTCATATTATTCTTAATGCACTGTGCACGTGGCTTAGAAAGGAAGCAGAGCCAGCGAACAGCAGGCCGGCAGCCCTTCCATTGTCAAGGCCCTGCCTCGCGCCTTCGCAGATTTGGGCCCCCTTTCTGATACTCTGCACAAATGCAGTGTCTTTGTATTAAAAAGATTTTTGTGCTGAAAACTATGTTCTTCTGAGCCCTGTTCTGTCTGCATTTGCATATGTGCCATTGTCCCCAAACCGCCTGGCTGCTTCAATTCAAAGGGGAGTGCGTTTTGCAAAGCAAATTGTGTGGTATTAGAATATGGAGTAATTTCCCATCCTCGGGACAGCGTGCTTTTCCAGCAGCCCTGGGCTCCAGAGTGCCCTTGGCGGCTGGGGGCTGTCTTCTGTGCAGGGCCCTGCAGGTCATCCAGCATAGGTGTCCTGCGTGTCTCACAGCCCCCTGAGCCGGCATGGGTCTCTCTGCAGGGACAGTGGCATGGCGACGTCTTCAGTGGACTGGGCAGCATGATCCACTGCTCCGGGGTCGTCTACCATGGGACGTGGATCAATGGCCACCCAGTGGGTAGGTGTCCCCAGCCTTCCTCCTGGCCTGCTGGGTCCTCTCATGGCGTCACATCTGGATCTGGCCAAGTTCTCTCTCAGGTGGCCCTGGGCAGTCACAGGGTGGGTGTTGGACCAAAGGTGTGGGGAGCTGGGACACAGTGGCATGTAAGAATCCCATCCCCTTTTAGGAAAGACGTGTTCCAGTTTGGTTTCCCAAGGGCTCACGGTGTGCAGAGTCCCCCCCTGTCAGGTAGATCTCAGACCCCAGCAGTCCTCCTGGCCTTGGGGCCCCCCCTGCAGGGCCCTTGACATTGGAGTTTGCCTTGCAGCCTCCATCTGGCCCCACCTCCAGCTTCACACACCAGGACTTGAACAGAGGAGGCCTGTGACCAGCAGCAGCCTCCTCTGGGGGACTGCCTTCTCCGTGTTGCCCCCTGGGCATCATGGTGACCTCCTGCTAGACCCAGGGACAAGGTGGCACCCCAGGGGTCAGCCTAACCAGAGTCATGGGTCAGAATCTCGGGGCCTGGTCTGTGGGCACAGCTGCTCACTCAGAGCTGGCCAGACATGTACCTGGGAGACCTCAGACCAGGCGCCCCTGCAAACCTCGGGTGGGTCCGTGGAACCCCTTGGCTGGATGCCATGGGGTGCTAATAACAGCTGCCCCCACCCATGCTGGCACCTGCTGGAACACAGGGGAGGGCCCCTTGGTGGGGGTTCAGGTCCTGGGAAGGGAATTAGCTGGAGTCACACTCTGCTCGCTTGCAGCACAAGCCACGAGGATGGCGATTTTGGGTCCGGAGGTGATGGAGGTGACCCCAGGGTCTTCCTTGGAGTTGAGCGTTCAGCTGCAGCAGGACAATGGTGAGGTCGCCCAGAGTAAGCCTCTTCAGGACGGCAGACAGACCTTTCAGAGACCAACAGGTGCCAGGATTTTGGAAGGATGCAGGCAAAGTGCCACACGCGTCTCCTGGCATCCGGGACACTCTGCGGCAACTGGGTTCCCACTCACACACCCTCACTGCCGGAGCCGGGGCGGAAGGGCCACGTGTGTCTATATGAGTATGAGCTGTGCATGGCCGCGTGTGCCCGTGGCTCCCACGGCACAGGGTGCTGCATATGTCTGCGCAGGGCGGCCACTCAGCGAGGGGAGAGCTTCGCGCTGTCCTCCACAGACTAATCAGGGAAGACAGATTAACACGTGTCAGGGCTGCTTTTTAAGTCATCAGCCTTGCAGTGATGCGGGGGGTGACATGCTGACCTCCCAAAGCCCTTCCCACCTGTGAGCAGAGGGCCAGCTGCAGAGGGACGTTCTGCCAAGGTCCAGGGCTGAGGGGTCCCCGTGTTCCGCCCCCGCATACAGACCTGTGCCATGGCCTGGGGCCGGGGACGTGTGCTCAGAATTCTTGACGTACATCAGTGCACCTTAGTTCAACAAGCTTTGATTAGGAAGCCACGGTGCATAGCATTTATGAAATCTAGTCACAACTGGTTTATTTTAACTACTTTATGTGGTGTCATTTACATACCATAAAATTCATCGGTATTAGGTGACGCAGTAACTTTCAGTAAGGGCACAGACTTGGGTGACCAACAGCCCAGTTCCGTTCAGAACACATCTGTTCTCCAGGGGAGGCTCCTCCATTCCTGCTGCAGCCCCACTCCCACCCTCCACCCTGCACTGCCCCCAGTCTATTTTCTCTCCCGCCCGATGTGCCCTTTGGGCATGTGCCATACAAATGGAGGTGCCCGGACCCCGCACCCAGCACGCCCCCCTCACCTCACTGCTCACCTGTGCCCACACTCCTGCCCATGGACCTGCGGGCTGGCTGCACCTTTGGCTGATGGGACAGGCATGGCCCTGAACGTCTGTGTGTATGTGTGTCTCCACCTCTCTCACCATATGCCTCCACGGAGGCTACTGGGCCTGTGGGACATCCGTATCTAAACTTTGAAGGAAGCTGCCAAATGGTGTCCCAAAGTTGCTGCCCTTTTATCATCCCATTAGCAGTGCCCGCAGGCCTCGACTTCCTCACACCCTCGCCAGCGCTCGGTGCTCTCCACAGAAGCACCTGACGGCGTGGGGGCGCCTCACCAGGGTTCTGACTTGCATTCCCCTGATCATTAAAGATCTCGGGCAGCTTTTCGTGCGCTTATTGGCCGTGGGCATATCTTCTCAAGAGAAATGTGTACTCAGGTATTTTACTCACCTTTAAAATTGGGCTGTCTTCTTGTTTCTGAGTCAGAGTTCTTTGTATATTCTGGTTACAAGTCCTATTCAGATTTTTTTTTAATATAATTTATTTTATTATCATTAATCTACAATTACATGTGCAATATTATGGTTATTAAACTACCCCTTCATCAGGTCCGCCCCACCAACCCCATTACAGTCACTGTCCATCAGCGTAGTGAGATGCTATAGAATCACTACTTGTCTTCTCTGAGTTGTACAGCCCTCCCCGTGCCCCCCCAACATTACATCTGCTAATCGTAATGCCCCTTTTTCCCTCTTATCCCTCCCTTCCCACCCATTTTCCCCAGTCCCTTTCCCTTTGGTAACTATTAGTCCGTTCTTGGGTTCTGTGAGTCTGCTGCTGTTTTGTTCCTTCAGTATTTTTCTTTGTTCTTATACTCCACATATGAGTGAAATCATTTGATACTTGTCTTTTTCGGCTTGGCTTATTTCACTGAGCATAATACCCTCTAGCTCCATCCATGTTGTTGCAAATGGTAGGATTTGTTTTCTTCTTATGGCTGAATAATATTCCATTGTGTATATGTACCACATCTTCTTTATCCATTCATCTACTGATGGACACGTAGGTTGCTTCCATTTCTTGGCTATTGTAAATAGTGCTGCAATAAACATAGGGGTGCATCTGTCCTTTTCAAATTGGGCTGCTGCATTCTTAGGGTAAATTCCTAGGAGTGGAATTCCTGGGTCAAATGGTATTTCTATTTTGAGTTTTTTGAGGAACCTCCATACTGCTTTCCACAATGGTTGAACTAATTTGCAGTCCCACCAGCAGTGTAGGAGGGTTCCCTTTTCTCCACATCCTCGCCAACATTTGTTGTTGTTTGTGTTTTGGATGTTGGCCATCCTCACTGGTGTGAGGTGATATCTCATTGTGGTTTTAATCTGCATTTCTCTGATGATTAGCGATGTGGAGCATCTTTTCATGTGCCTGTTGGCCATCTGAATTTCTTCTTTGGAGAAGTGTCTATTCATGTCCTCTGCCCATTTCTTAATTGGATTATTTGCTTTCTGTTTGTTAAGGTGCATGAGTTCTTTATATATTTTGGATGTCAACCCTTTATCAGATACGTTTTTTATGAATATATTCTCCCATACTGTAGGATGTCTTTTTGTTCTACTGATGGTGTCCTTTGCTGTACAGAAGCTTTTCAGCTTGATATAGTCCCACTTGTTCATTTTTGCTTTTGTTTCCCTTGCCCGGGGAGATATGTTCATGAAGAAGTTGCTCATGTTTATGTCCAAGATATTTTTGCCTATGTTTTTTTCTAAGAGTTTTATGGTTTCATGACTTACATTCAGGTCTTTCTTTGATCCACCTTGAGTTTAACTTTGTGTATGGGGCTAGACAGTAGTCCAGTTTCATTCTCTTACATGTAGCTGTCCAGTTTTTCCAACACCAGCTGCTGAAGAGGCTGTCATCTCCCCATTGTATATCCAAGGCTTCTTTATCAAATATTAATTGACTGTATATGTTTGGGTTAATGTTTGGATTTTCTATTCTGTTCCACTGGTCTGTGGGTCTGTTCTTTGTGCCAATACCAAATTGTCTTGATTACTGTGGCTTTGTAGTGGAGCTTGAAGTCAGGGAGCGTAATTCCCCCTGTTTTATTCCTCCTTCTCAGGATTGCTTTGGCTATTCGGGGTCTTTTGTGGTTCCATATGAATTTTAGAATTATTTGTTCCAGTTCATTGAAGAAAGCTGTTGGTAGTTTGATAGGGATTGCAATGAATCTGTAGATTGCTTTAGGTAGTATAGCCATTTTGACAATATTGATTCTTCCTAGCCAAGAGCATGGGATGCATTTCCATTTGTTAGTGTCCTCTTTAATTTCTCTTAGGAGTGTCTTGTAGTTTTCAGAGTACAGGTCTTTCACTTCCTTCGTTAGGTTTATTCCTAGGTATTTTATTCTTTTTGATGCAATTGTGAATGGAATTGTTTTTCTGATTTCTCTTTCTGTTAGTTCATCATTAGTGTATAGGAAAGCAACAGATTTCTGTGTGTTAATTTTGTATCCTGCAACTTTGCTGAATTCAGATATTAGTTCTAGTAGTTTTGGAATGGAGTCTTTAGGGTTTTTTATGTACAGTATCATGTCATCTGCAAATAGTGACAATTTGACTTCTTCTTTACCAATCTGGATGCCTTGTATGTCTTTGTTTTGTCTGATTGCTGTGGCTAGGACCTCCAGTACTATGTTGAATAACAGTGGAGAGACTGGGCATCCCTGTCTTGTTCCCGATCTTAGATGAAAAGCTTTCAGCGTCTCACCGTTAAGTATGATGTTAGCTGTGGGTTTGTCATATATAGCCTTTATGATGTTGAGGTACTTGCCGTCTATACCCATTTTGTTGAGAGTTTTAATTAGGAATGGATGCTGAATTTTGTCAAATGCTTTTTCAGCATCTATGGAGATGATCATGTGGTTTTTGTTCTTCTTTTTGTTGATGTGGTGGATGATGTTGATGGATTTTCGAATGTTGTACCATCCTTGCATCCCTGGGATGAATCCCACTTGATCATGGTGTATGATCCTCTTGATGTATTTTTGAATTCGGTTTGCTAATATTTTGTTGAGTATTTTTGCATCTACGTTCATCAGGGATATTGATCTGTAATTTTCTTTTTTGGTGAGGTCTTTGCCCGGTTTTGGTATTAGAGTGATGCTGGCTTCATAGAATGAGTTTGGAAGTATTCCCTCCTCTTCTATTTTTTGGAAAACTTTAAGGAGAATCGGTGTTATTTCTTCTCTATATGTCTGGTAGAATTCAGAGGTGAATCCATCAGGCCCAGGGGTTTTGTTCTTGGGTAGTTTTTTGATTACCAATTCGATTTCGTCGCTGGTGATTGGTCTGTTTAGTTTTTCTGTTTCTTGCTTGGTCAGTCTTGGAAGGTTGTATTTTTCTAAGAAGTTGTCCATTTCTTCTATGTTTTCCAGCTTGTTAGCATATAGATTCTCATAATATTCTCTTATGATTCTTTGTATTTCTGTGGGGTCCGTCGTGATTTTTCCTTTCTCATTTCTGATTGTGTTTATGTGTGTAGATTCTCTTTTTCTCTTAATGAGTCTGGCTAGGGGTTTATCTATTTTGTTTATTTTTTCAAAGAACCAGCTCTTGGTTTCATTGATTTTTTTCTATTGTTTTATTCTTCTCAATTTTATTTATTTCTTCTCTAATCTTTATTATGTCCCTCCTTCTGGTGACTTTGGGCCTATTCAGATTTATCTTTGCAAATATGTTCTTTCAGCCGTGGCTTATCTTTTCATTTCTTAATGCTGTCTTTTGAAGAGCAAAGGTTTTTAATTTTGATGAAGTCTAATTTGTCAAATTTTTCTTTTATGGACTAGTTTTGGTAATGTGTCTAAGAATTCTTTAACCTAACCGAGATTCCAAAGATTTTCTCTTGCTTTCTTCTAGAAGCTTTGCTCTTACATTTAGGCCCGATGATCCATTTTGAGTTAATTTTTGTGGATAAGATAAAAGTTTAAGTTTAAGTTCACCTGCTTGCACGCAGACGTCCAGTTGTCCCGGCACCGTGTGCTGAGCAGCCTTGGCGCCACAGAGGTGAGAGGGAGGCGGCGTCTGTCCCAGGTCGGTGGCCGCACAGTCCTGCTGTAGCCTCATTGTAAGGTTTGAAATCGGAGACTCAGCCAAGGTTTGTTTTTGTTTTTTTCAAAATGGCTATTTTGGGACCTTAGTGTTTCTTTATAAATTTTTTAAGATCAGCTTGTACACTTCTGCCACAAGAAAAAAAAAATCCTGCCAGGACTTAGTTAGGGGTCCCACCAACTCTAGCGGGGAAATCGCCATCCACAGAGGTGCATGTTGCAGTTCACAGACACAAAATGTCTCTCCTTGTATTTACTACTTTTCTTTCTTTCACCAGGGTTTAAATTCTAGTGTGCCGGTCTTGAACATCTTTTGCTAAATTTATTAATAAATGGTTATTAATTTGTCATTAGTTATTTGATTATAATTTATTAATAAATTTATTTGTTACATTTATTTTTATGCTGTTAGAAGTGGAACTGTTTTCTTATCTTCATTTCAGAAACTGCTAGCCTACAGCATTTTCATTTTTATTTATTAATCTTAGGTCCTTTGACCTTGCGCAGCTCATTTGTTAGTTCTGGTTTTTCTGAGGATTTGGTAGGATTTTCTATATACAGGATCCTGTCACCTCTAATAAATACAACTTTACTCCTTTCTTTTCAGTCTGCATGTTTTCTTTTGATTTCACCACTTACGTTCCCACCAGCAATCGCTGAGCAACATTCCAGTCGCCCCACACCCTTGCCAGCACTCCTTACCATCTGTCTTTTGGTTCCAGCCATCCTAGTGGGTGTGATGTGGTGTCTCACTGTGGTTCTGATTTACATTTCCCCAAAAAGTAATAATGTTGAGTGTCTTTATGCACTTATTGGCCATTTGCATATCTTCTTTGGAGAAACATCTACTCAGATCTTTTACCCATTAAAAAAAATGGGTGACTTGTCTTTTTATTGTGAGTTATTAAGCGTTCTTTATATATTCTGGATACAGTCCCTTATCAGATATCTGATTTGCAAAAATTTTCCCGTTTTGTGGGTCATCCTACAGTTTATTGATGGCATCCTTTGAACACAAAAGTTTTTAATTTTGATGGAGCGCAGTTTATCTATTTTTATCTTTTGTTCTTGTGCTTTTGGTGTCATATCTAAGAAGAAAGCTTAGCCCAGCACCATGAAAATTTACTCCTGTTTTCTTCTAAGAATTTTGTATTTCTAGCTCTTACCCATTTGGACGTTGATCCTTGTGTATGGTGTGAGACAGGGGTCCTACTACATTTTTTTGTAAGTGGATGTCCAGTTATCCCAGCACATTTATTGAAAGATCATTCTTTCCCCACTGAATTATCTGGGAATTCCATTTGCTAAAATTTTGTTTAGAATTTTTGCATGTCTGTTCATGAAGGATACTAGTTGTGAACTTCTTTTTCTTAGAATGTCTTTGTCTGGTTTGGTGTCAGTGTAACACTGACCTTCTAGAATAAGTTGGGGAAAATTCCCTCTTCAATTTTCTGGAAGAGTTTGTGTTGAGTTAGTATTTTGGTAGAATTCAATACAAAGTCCATCTGAGTCTGGAGTTTTCTTTGTGAGAAGATTTTAAACTACAAATTCAACTTCTTTAATAGATACAGAGCTGTTCGGGTTATCTGTTTCTTCTTGAGTGAGCTTTGGCATATCCTATCTTTCCAGAAATATTTGTTCATGTCACTTAAGTTGTCATATTTATTGTCATAAGTTGTTCATAATATTCCCTTGTTCTCCCTTTATTGTGCTGATACCAGCTCTCTTATTACTGGTGTGGATATTGATGTCTTCTTTCCTGACTGGTTATCAGTTTGATAAACAACCAAGTTTTGGTTTCATTGATTTCTCTAGTGTTGTCTGTTTTCTATTACATTAATTCCCTTTTAATCTTATTATTTACTCGCTTCAACTTACTTTAGGTTTAATTTGATCTCTTTATTCTAGTTCTATAGGTGGAAACTAAGGTTGTTTATTTCAGACCTTTCTTTTCTAATATAGGAATTCATTGCTATGAATCTCCCCCTTAGTACTGCTTTAGCTGATTTCCCCCTTAGTACTGCTTTAGCTGCATCCTTCAAATTTTGATATATTGTGATTTCATTTTCATTCAATTCAAAATAATTTATAGTTTCCTTTTTTATTTATTTTTGGGCCTATGAATTATATAGAAGTGTGTTGTTTCATTTCCAAATATTTGAAGGTTTTCCAGAGATCCTTCAATAATTGATTTCTAACTTAATTCCACATGGTCAGAGCCATATTTTATATTTTTTGAACACTTTTAAATTTATTGAGACCTGTTTTATGGCTCAGATTATGGTATATTTTGGTAAATAAACCTATGGTCTATTTTATTGGCACTTGGAAAAAAACTGTGATTCCTGCTCTTGTTGGGTGGAATATTCTATAAATGTCAATCAGGTGGATTTTAAAGGTATTGTTCTTCAAGTTTACCCTTATCCTTGCTTATTTTCTGTCTGCTTGTTCTATCAATTTCTGACAGTGGTATATAGAAATCTCTGAGTATAACTCTGGATTTCTCTATTTCTGGTTTCATTTCTATCAACTTTTGCCTCACGCATTTTGAAGCTCTGTTATTGAGCACATAAACATTTAGGATTTTTATGTTTAATCAATGACTCCTTATCGTTGTGAAATTACCTTCTTTATTGCTGGTAACAGTCATTGCTCTGATATCTACTTTCTATGATATTAATATAGTCATTCCAGCTGTCTTTTGGCCTTGTAAAAGCAGGTGTATCTTTAGCCATACTTTTACTTTTAGCCTATTTTTGTCTTTATATTTAAAGTGTGCTTTTTGTAGGCGAAATATAGTTGGATCTTGCTTTTTTGTACACTCTAACGAACTCTATCTTCTCAGTGAAGTATTTACATCATTCACAGTTAATATAATTATTGATAAAGCAGGGTCAAACTTACTATTTGTTTTCTATTTATCCCTGTTTTTTTCCCCTTTATACTATATTCCTATCTTTTTTGTACTGGATATTTTTTATGATTCCATTTTATCTTCTATGTTGGCTTATCAACTGTAACTCTTTGTTTTGCTATTTTAGGTTACAATATACATCTTTAATTTATCACAGTCTGCTTTCAAGTGATACCATAATACTTCACATATAAGGACTTTACAATAGCATATACTTCTTTTTCTACAATCCCAATCTTTATGCTATTGTATTCATATACTTTCTATTTGTATATCTAATACATTTCATATTACATTGTTACTTTTTTGTTTAAACAGTCATTTATCTTTTAAAGATGATTTACCCAACAGAAAACGAAATTTCATCTATTTGCCCACATAGTTACCATTTCTGGTTCTACTCATTCCTTCCTGTAGCTCCAGATTTCCATCTGCTACCACTTTCCTTCTGCCTTTAATATTTCTTGTCCTATGTGTTTGCTGGTGATGAATTCTTTCAGCTTTCATGTTTGGAAACATGTTGATTTTACTTTCATTTGTGATAGATGTTTTTTAGAGGCATACAATTCTGGAGATTGTACATGTAACTCAATGGTGTAACTCCATTGTCTTCTAGTCTGTGTTGTTTCTGATGAGAAATCTGCTGTCGTCCTTGTTTGTTTCTCTATATAAACATGTCCTTTTTCTCTATCTGCTTTTAAGATTTTCTTTTTATCACTGGTTAGAGCAACTTGATTTTGATGTAACATGGTGTAATTTTCTTCATGTTTCTTATGCTTGGGATCCATTGCTCTTCCTGGATCTATGCATTTATACTTTTCATCAAATTTGGGACTTTTGGCTACTCTTTATTCAAATAATTTTTCTGCCACATCCCCTCCCTCCCCTCTTGTAGGGACTCAAATTACCCATGTATTAGACTGCCTAAAGTTGCCACACTATTCACAGATTCTCTTTCCCTTTCTTCCCCCTTCCTTTCTTTTTTTCTTTTTCCCTTGGTGATTTCATTCTGGATAGTTTCTATAGCTGTGTTTTCAAGTTTGTGAATCTTTTTTTCCCTGCAATGTCTAATCTGTCATTGATCACTCCCAGTGTATTTTTTATCTCATAGTTTTAAGTTTTAGAAGTTCAACTTTTTTGTGTTTTCTGTGTCTCTACTTAACTTTTGGACACATGGAATACAGTTATAATAACTTTGAAAAATGTCCTTTTCTGCCAGTTCTAACGTGTGTTAGTTCTGGGTTGGTTACCATTTATTGAGTTTCCTCCTCATTATGGACCACACTTTCTTACATTCTTTATGTGCCTGGTAATCTTTGAATGGATGCCAGACTGTGTGAATTCTTCCTTGTAGGGCTCTGCATGTTTCTGTATTCCTGTAAATGTTACTTAGCTTTGTTCTAGGGTGCAGTTAGGTTACATGGACAGCTTTGCCCTCTCAGGGATTGCTTTTATGATTTGTTAGGTCTGGAGGAGAGCTCAGTCTAAGACCAGTTATTCCCCATTACTGAAGGAAATACCCTTCTGAGCACTCTGCCCACCGTGCTGTGACTTCCAAGTTCTCCCAGGCGGGCCGACGAGAGCAATCAAGTCCTGTGTGAGCACCAGACCCTGATCATCTCATTCTCTTGGGTGGTTCTTTCCTGGCCTAGGGATGTTTTCTCACCCACATGACTGCAGGTGGCCTGGGTCCTCTCTCTGGGCTCCCCTGTCCTTTGGACCCCTAGAGTCCCATCTATGTGCCCATTCTCCCAGACTTCCAGCTACAGTTCCTTACCATAGGAAGTCTCCTTGGCTCTGCTTGGCCCCTTCTACACCAAATCTCTGGCGGCAGCCTGGGCCCCTGTGCTGTCACAGTTTGTTTCCTGTATTCCAGGGACCACTGTCCTTGTCTGGTGTCCTGGATCTTGAAAACCATTATCTCATGTTTTTCTGCTATTTTGGTTGCTTCAAGTAAAAATGTAAATTGGGTCCAGTTACCCCACCCGAATGGAAGCCAGTCAAACCACAGCTGGTTTTTATACTCTATTTGGCTCCATTTCTTTCCAAGTCAAAGCACTTCCAGGACTTGCCCTGCCACCCCCTCCTCAAGGGGCTGGATGACAGGCCTGCACCAACACTGGTCAGTGGCTGTGGCTGACTCCTTCTCCACTGGACCCTGAACCCCAGACTCCACATGACCAGGCCCTGTGCTGGGTGACTCAGGGCTGTGGACAAGGGGAACAGAGCCCATCCCCCTGGTCGAGCTGGAGATGGCTAAGAGCTGTGATGTCCAACCATGGGGCCGGGACCATGACAGAGACAGGCCTCCAGCATGTGCCCCCAGCATCCTGTGCCCCTGGGCTAGCCAGGTCTGGTGTGTGTAGCTGGTGCACCCCTGAGGCTGGCCAGCAAGGGGAGGTCCCCCGAAGAGTGCATGAATGGACCAGAAAAAGAGGTGAAGCAGGGAGCCCTGAGCAGCCAGAACTGGCAAAGGGGCGGAAGTGTCAGGAAGGGTGGCCGGCTCAGCCAGGGGCTGGGAGGAGCAGAGAGCCCAAGCTGAACATGGGCATGGCCTGTGGCCAGTGCCTCTCCTGCTGAGTCACTGCCTGGGGCAGGATGAGAATGGGGAGGCAGCCTCACTGCCCTCATCCCTTCCTTAGCATGGTCTGCTTCTTTCTCTGCAAGGTGAGAATGGACAGATTCTGAAGATCTCAGCGGGCGTCAGATATGTGCAACCGCCAGCATACTCAGAGGTCAGCTTCTTCAAAGTGGATGGAGACAGCCAAGTGACTCCCATCCAGACCCCGCTGTGAGTGAGGGGGACCCCAGCAGTGCACCTGCAGAGGGGAGGGCCCCTTCCTCAACTCTGGGGAGGAATGGCCCAGAACTGCTGTACCCAGAGGCCCTCCCCATATCCTCCAGGATGCCGTGGGCATGGGGACACAGCAGTGACCATCAGACGCCACATGCTCTCTCATGGAGGGCACACAAAGGCACCTCCAGATGGGGGGCTGGGCGGGGCACAGGAGAGGGGGGTGGAGGCTGCAGCATGGTCCCAGGTGGTCCTGGAGTGAGACCCCCCTTCCTCCTCCCCCTCCTTTCCCCCCCACCTTTCCTTTCTCCCACCACGGTCTCAGAGTGGCCGCCTAGGCCCTGTCTCCCCCCTGCACCAGCCCCTGGGCTGTCCTTCGCCCCTGTGACCAGGTGTGAGCAGGTGGTGTTGAGCAGAGCCCGCCCCCCACTCCCTTTGTAGGGGCTTGGAGCACATTGCCTATCCATTGTCCAGCCCCACATCTGGGGGCCCAGAGCCCAGAGCTGCCCTGGAAAGTGCTGGAGCCAACTCACTGCCCCCTAAGGGAGACCTGGAGCCAGCACTGGCATCAGACACCTTGTGTGGCCGGGAGGACACCCCCAGCAGCCTGCCTGGCAAGTGGAGTCAACTAACTGGCTGGTGGTGGGTAGCAGCACTTGGGATTGGGGGAAAGTCGAGCACAGGGGCATGGAAGAGACAGCCTGCCTTGGCCAGAGAGCAAGCAGGACCCTGGGCTGCAGGGCCAGTGGCCGGTGGCCTTGGCCTTGGCCTTGGGTAAAAAGGTAGGCTGGGGGCTGCCCATCCAGGGATCCAGACTGCTGGGTGCATGTCGTTACCATGCACACCCAGGCCTGTGGTGGGGCGGGGCCATGAGCAGTCCTGGGCTGCTGCAGGGCTGTCCTGTGCTCTCCACATTGCTACTGATGCAAAGTGAGGTCATTCTGTTCATCCACTGTGAACCTGGGAGTGGGATGCAGTCCCAGCTAAGGGTCTCAGAGCCATTTCTGGGCCTGGTGGGCAAAACCCACCAAGGCCACTGCCACCAGGAGGGCTGTGCTCAGCCGGGACAGGACACCTGGTCACTCCTGTTGCATAGGCCCCCGCGGCCCCCACCCCATCACCCCCGCTCCATGGGGAGCCTTGGTTCTGACTGGTTCTCCAGTGAGTCTGCTTCTGCCTGGAGCACATGGCTGGTCATGGCATCTCCACATGCACCAGGCTCCCAGTCCTGTGGGGGTGGCCCTGGCGCCCAGGTGGAACCCCTGCACCTGCAGGCCCGGCTGGCAAAAACCTGCTTCTGTCCAGTGCTGGTGCTGGAGCTCAGGACTTAACCAGGCTCATCACCACGGTTTATCTGTTTTTTGTGCTCCAGGATATTGACCCCCGCTGCCCGACACGCATGTTAATGGGCAGTGGGGAGTTCCTGCCTGGTCTCTGTGCCCTCCACAGGGCCACGAGAAGGGTGGGGAGCTCAGTAGACAGGCTCACACGTGCTTGAGGCTTGCAGGCCTTTACACTCTCTGCCACCCTTGAAGGGGCCCCATCCCCCCGTTAGGAGGCCAGCCCTGGACACTGCCCGTGGGGCACAGATTTGCAGCGTCCCAGGTCACAGGTAGCAGGTGCTGTAACAACGCAGATGTCCAGGCGGGGGCTGGAGAAGGAAGGAGACCGAGCTGGGTCCTTTCTGTGGGGGCACCGCCAGCCCCAGGAGCAGGGAGACCCTGAGTGCCTGCGGAGTGACACTCCACTGGGCCAGGGGGTCCACAGGGACCCCGTTTATGGAAGCACTTCCACACCACCTGGGCCGGTACTCTCACTGGGTGCCACGCCTTCCACTTGGAGGAATTTCAGAGCTGTAGGGAGTCTTTGTGGAAGCTGGGTCCCAGAATGTGAGGCTCTGTGATGCCCCCTGATGTTTGACACGAGCAGCATGTCTGCCAAGGTCGCTGCATCCCCGCTGGCCTCAAGTGTCCGGCCCCACTTCATAGGTTTAGGATGCTCGCCGCTTGGTGGGGTAGGCCTCACCCCAGGCTGGCGGGCAGCACCCAAGTAGCACTGAGATGTTTCCAGCTTTGCTCAGATGTGGGTGTTGAGCCGTGAAAATTACCTTTGCAGAGACCAAGGGGAGCATGTTTTGTTTTCCAGAACCACTGGGGTGTGCATGCCGCCCTCCAAGGCTGGCGCCAAGCTCCGTAGCCAGCTTGGAGGCTGGGGGTCCTGCCCAGCTGGAAGGGTCGGCTCCCTGGCCTGGTGCACCTGGGGAGCAGCCATGAGGCAGGGGCCCTGCTTCTCCATTTTTCAGCTGAAACGTTGCACATCTCCTTTTCTGTGAATTGAGGTATGGGCTCTGCCTCCGGGACTGCAGAACCTGCTGTGTTCCTGTCCCCGCATGGGGTCTGACCGAGCAGTGCACTGTGTCACCCCTCGCTCAGCCGGATGAGGAGGGGCCTGGGGGCACTGTGGGGACCAGCAATACCTGAATACCTGGACACCCAAGCAGGGAGCAAAACCCTGGAAACTTCCAGAGGGGGACAAGGGTGTCGCCATGCTGGGAGGTGGACAAAGCCTATCTTAAAAAGTAAAATGGCTTCATCTAGGCCATATGAGAAAAGATATCCTTAACTTTTAAGTTTTCTTTATCCATTATCCTGAACAAGAGCAGAAGTGTGGCAGCTGGAGGCAGCGCCACGTGTGTGCAGGACGCAGCCGGGGTCCTTCCCTCGCGGGGCTTTCCCGCTCGGCCTGCGGCTCCAGCCTCGCCCTGCGCCAGACCTTCACGGGGTCCTGCCCACCCTCTCCCGGCTTGCCCTGAGTTGGGTTCCGCTGGCCGAGTGCCCGCAGCAGGGGCAGGGCGCAGGGTCTGACATCAGCTAAGACCGCTGTGGGCCCTGCTGCCTGCATTTGAAAGTCTCAGGGAATGTCCACTTGTGGACCCGGTCAGCAGCCAGGACTTCCCACGGATGGGTCTCTGAAGTGCAGGGAGAGACCACAGCCCAGAGTTTCAGGCAGAAAGGCGAGGCCTGGAATAAATTTGGCCAGAAAACCTCTGAACGTCTGTTCCTATGGAAGCTAGTGTGACACCCACACAGGGAGCCCAATGAAATGTGCAGAAACTGCCAGCCAGAGTTTCCCTCCATCCAGACACTGGCAGCCCTGGCCCAGGCCTCATCGACAGGAGGACCTCCATGCCTCACTGTCTGTCCCAGCTGACCGTACAGGGACAGAGCTCATGAAAGCGCTTCACCTGGGCCAGCAGTGTGCCCAGGCGAGCTCTGGCTGCTGCTGACAGCGCGGCAGTGCTTCAGCTCCAGTGTGTGTGCTTCTTACATGACTGCTGAGAGGCAGGGGATGTCCTCCCTGCTCACCAGGGACCCTTTGTCCTCTTTCCTACTCTGCTATTCTGTCATCCTTGGTGCACCACCTCTTGGTCCCAAAGGGCTCCAGAGTGCCCGCCATCGCACCCCTAGTCCAGCTAGAAGGAATGGAGAAGGGTACGCAGCCAGGCCCCTTCCCTCCTGAGAAGCTTCCTGGAGAAGCTGTGCTGCTGCTGCCTCTGCCTCATTGGCCAGAACTCGGCCAGGCGGCCACACGCGGCACAAGGTGATGAGACATGCCGCTTGCCGGTAAGACCAGCTTCTCTCACTGGAGGAGAGGGAGGATGCATGTCTGGCATCACGCAGCCGTCTTTGCCAAATGGTCTGCCAGCCCAAATGAGAAATCCCATCCTCGGCTGGTACTGCTGGGTCCTGCTGGACAGAAGGTGCCCAAGGGCAGCCTTCCTTGGCCTCCTGCCCCTCCAGGACAAACTGAGGGAGCCGGAGGCCGGCATGTGCCATCCGCATCTCCCTTCAGGAAGCAAGCGCTGTCTGTGACCCCACCCCCCCGCCATGCCTCTCACCCTCCACCACACACCAGGCCCATACGGCAGAGATTAATGGGTTGATTGATGGTGAAACCAGGCTAGGGGTGGGCATGCTGATTCTCTCAGAGCGCCGGGGGACTGTGGGAACAGCTGAGGCTACGTCAACAAGTCTTAAAGGTCAGGAAGCTAATGAGGCCCCCAGCTGGGCGGCTGGCCAGTGCTGGGCACTGCGGGCAAGGACCTGCATGCAAGGAGCCCCATGCCCTGCCCTCCTCTGTCACGGGCTTGCTCATGGAGGGAAAATGTGCCCTGGGAGAGAGGGCCCCACCCTGGATGGGTGACCACCCCCCAGGGTCCTGAGCAGCAGCCCTGGGCAAGAGCAGCCCTCACGTGACACTTGCAGGGGGTCCCAGCTGGGCTCGCCAGAGAAGGACACCTGGCAGGCCTCACCTGCAGCCTTTGCTCCTAGAGGTAGTGCTGGGCTGGGCTGGGCAGCCAGCACAGGGTGGGGGGGCATTGGCCGGGACCACGTGACCAGTGGAGAGGGTTTCCGTTAGGCCAGAGGCCGGGCTGCCCTGGGAAAGGGGGGAGGGAAGGAGGCTCCCAGCCTCCCCTAGAGAGAAGCACCTGGCACAGGGTGACCTCAAATTGAGGCAGAGCGGCCTTGTCGTGCATTTAAAACAATTACGCATGTTTCTGCGTGTTCTTGAGCTCGTGTGCCGCCAGCTGAGGATATACAGAGCATAGTCCCCAGCAGGCGGGAGCAGCTGCACTCAGCGCCTTCCCTGTCCCCTGGGCCCCCAGGTTTCTCTGCCCAGAAGGAAATGTGGCCAGAGGCCTGTGCTAGTCGCAGTTTCAGGCCCCAGGTGCTGGAAGTAGAGCCTCTGTGCACAGTGGGGCTCGGACAGCTCCCCACCAGCTGGTCGAGGCTACTGGGATCTCAGCACTGCCTGTATGGGGCTCAGCCGCCCTGAGCTCACCGCAGGCCCCAGGCCCGGCTGGGACAAGGTTCTGCTCAAAGGCTCCCAAGTCCGGTGGGCAATTAAGAAAATGTATCCTCTAAAAACTTGGTTTCCAATTCTACAAATAAGTAAAATGAGAGAAAATGTTGTTTCCGGAAGTGTAATGTCTGTAATGGGTGATTGCAAACAGTATTTTATTATTTTGTTGATATGAAATACTTCAGTGGTTTCATTGTTTTTAACTTTCCAATAGATGATTTGCTTCTTGTTGAGAAGAAAAGACGATTTCATAGACGTGCCTATTGCCAGATATTCTAAACCCTATTTTGGTTAAATTACAGCACCCAGATTTTAGTAACAAAGAACATTGATTTTATATTCAAAAAGATTTTTATATTTAGTCTCTTAACCTTTTGTAATTCCCACCCACAGCTTTAAATGGTAGAACCCTTTTATGTTAATCCTCAGTGAGGTGTCGGCCTCGCCCCTGGTAATTCAGGCCTATTGAATCCTAATGCAGGTGCTGGTAATTGCTGGAGGGACCTTGTCGGGCGGGCTGAGCGGGGAGGTTCAAACAATCCCCGTAGATTGGATTTGGGAACCTAGGGAGCCGAATGGCAGTGAGAACCTCAGACTGCTATTTTTTTAATGCACAAACCTTTCCAGGAAGCGCCTCTAGCTGATTTGAGTGATTCTTCTTCGTTTGTTGAACGAATGATTGTGAGTATTCATCACATGGGACCTATGAAGAACCATCCGTAATTATAAGGCACCGTTTGCGGCTAAGGCGATGTGGGCGTGAACACGACAGAACGCATGGCGGAGATTCATTAGCTCTTGGGGTGATAACCACTTTCATAGTCATTGTCTTTGGTTAATTACAGCAGAAGAGCATTCAAGATCCATATTCTTAAAAGAAATTTGGTGCCATAATTTTCTTGTCTAGGAATCATACAACACAGAGGGAATGTCCTTAAAGAGTATTAAAGGATATCGAGTTGCTGTAGGGGCCAACCCAGCGTTACATGGCAGTGAACCCTCGCACTAGAGGTGTGTCTGCTGGAAGCCCGGCATCAGAGGGCTTGGGGCAGCAGGTTCTCTGAGACTCAAAGGAGAAGGAGGGATGCCAGCTCCACAGTCCAAGCAGGTGTATTGCTAACCCTGACAGGGACCCGTCTGTTCTGGCGAGCAGAACAAAGAAGGCATCTCTTACAGGCGAAGAGGCTTTTTATGGCCAGATTTTTGGAGGGCTTTTGAGGGGACGGGTCAGGGTAAAGGTGGGCTTGTGGCCTGCTGCCGTGTACTCCAGAAAAGGCTTGTAGCCTAAATAAGATGAAACCTAGGTCTCTGTCTGAGATGGTGGGTATTCAAGAAGGCTACTGCTGTCCAGGCTCTGTCAGAGCGCATGGCACCTGGAGCGTGAGCTGGGGCTGGGTGGCCGCCCCCACGGTTCTCCTGGGCACTGGGCTCGGGGGCTCCAGGGAAGAGCTGCCCATCAGGGCAGAGGGCCGACTCCTTGGGGTCTGATGGGTGCACCCCACCATGTCCTGCCTGTAGCCACGCCTGGGCCAGGG
Organism: Smutsia gigantea; assembly: GCA_032199065.1. NCBI lineage: Eukaryota > Metazoa > Chordata > Mammalia > Pholidota > Manidae > Smutsia > Smutsia gigantea. Next base: position 179,792 of record JAVSCE010006227.1, read on the forward strand.
CCAGGAGCATGTAGCTACCTGTCATGTGTGCTGTGGCCACGTGGAATGCTGGAGACCCTCAGGACCCCCCGTGCTGCCTTGAACACCCTATGCTGTTAGGCTCCCGAGAGCACATCTTTGGTGGCCATTTGTTGGAAACCATTGTGAGGAAAAGTTTTAGGATCCTGGAGAGAAGAAGGGGTGGCAGGCAACTGGGGGTCCATCTTGCTTTGCTTTGTTTCCAAAGGAGCTGAGGTCTCATGTGGTGGCACATCTGTGACCTACAGATGTTTGGGGTCACTGTGTGTGCCCTTTATGCACATGCCTTAGAAGGGCCGACATGCAGGTGACCCAGATGTTCTCCCCAGAAACAGCCTCTGCTTAGTTTTTCTCTCACCCCTGGTCATGACCTCAGAGGCCTGTCCCCAGAGAGATGTGGGGGGCTCCTTGGGGTGGTGGTGGCACAATGGGATAGTTGGTCATGCCAGTGGTGAGGACTGCGGGGAGAATAGGTTCCCAGCCCGGTGCAAATTACCTTTGAAGCCAAATCAGTCAAAGGGAGAAGTAAAGTGGGAGAACCCGTTTATCGCTTCCAGGCAGTTGTCCACTTCTGCTTGCCTGTGTCTCTTGCGACCTGGATGCAAAAAAGGACCCACCAAACCTCTCCGGTCCAGAAATGCCCTCTCTCCCCTTTGTAATCACCTATTGATATAGAGATGCACTAAGGCCAAGTGAAAGATTCTGGAAATATTGCAGTTTTACCCACAGATGGTCCCTTTCCCACATGGCCTTGGGGATCTAGGCCGTCCGACGGGCAGGCCCAGACCACTTAGAACCAGCCAGGGATAGCGATGTCATCTTCACCCCAACTTGCGTGAAGTGCTGCAGAGTGGAAAGTCCATGGCTTCTAGCAGCTTCTGCCATCAGGTGGAGTAGACCCTGTCTGACCAGCAGCCCCTGCACCGCCCTGCACCCAGCACCCCATGCCAGCCCTTCTGCTGCTGGTCAGGGCTCCCCATTCTGTGGTTAGTGCCCCCACCTGCTGGCAGTCCACCCCAGGGCTTCACGAACAGTTTCCGCCCCATGCCATGGACCCCGCATCGTCCTGTCAGCCGTGGTGCTGCCTTTGGGGCTCTGTCCATGGGGATGTGTGTGGTGCTGGGGTTAGGCTCTGCGCCAGCTGACACGCCGTGCTCCTTGGCTTGCCCTCTGCCCACTGGCTGGGCCACCAGGGTCCCCAGGATGGTGCAGTCCAGTGATGCAGGAACTGCCTTAGGTGGGGAGACTGTGGAGGGCAGGAGGCCAGGACCCAGCCGTAGGCTGCATTGTCTGAAGGGGCCAGGGGGGCGTCTGCTCAGGGTTACTGCTGTCCTGTGGGTGTGGTGCAGGCCTGGTGTGTCTCCACACTTGGGTGAGTGAGTCCACACATATCAGTGCTAGGAGGCAGGCCACCCGTATATGCATGTGTGTTAGTGTGTGCGTGCAGCAGGCGCAGGGGCCATGTGGGTGCGTGAGTGTGTGCACATGCGTGGGAATGTGTTCCGTGTAGCCTGTGTGCTGCTGTGTGCCAGCAAGTAGGTGTGAGAGCGGGAGTCGAGTGTGTGTGCCCTGCCCTAGGGCTCAGCAAGGTGTGACTCCCTTCCTACACCCATGTCGGGCTGCCACCTCCACAGGACAAGGAGAGGCAGGCCCCTCAGGGCCATTGTGTGACTGGCTGCCCGCCTGTGTCCTCCAGGGGTCGTGTTCCCAGCCCCGTCCCTGGGGCCGGTGGGACCTGCCCAGGAATATGGCAGTATCCCAGTCTTGCTCTGCCAACCTGTGTACAAACAGCCTGTCTGGGGCAGCCAACTGGAGGCAAGGGGTGAGCGGGGGCATCAGAAACAGACTCTGATTAGTCCCCCAGTCTCGGAGGTTTGCCAGCACAAACACAACCTCTTTTGCGCCCCATCTGCAATTCCGGCACAGCAGAGCACCCAAAGGCAAGTCTGTCAACAGCAGCGTGCCCTCAAGGTGGGAGGCGTCAGGCGGCAATGTTGCTGGAGGGGTGGCCGCTCCAGATGGCTCTGCACGTGCAGCTCCTCGGAAGCAGTGTGGCCTTGGGGGCTCAAGTCTGGAGACATGTGGGGCGTGTCGTATCTCCTGACCTTCCGGGAAGGATGTGCGCCAGTGGGGACAATGCCTTTGTGTTTTCTGTGCTTCAGTAGAGGAAGGGGGAAAGGCTGGTATGGGGCTCCTACTCGGCAAACGGTGTCAGGGTGCAGAGGCGGGACCCGCTGGGCTTGGCCAGAGGGCTGAGGGCCTGTGTGCCTTGGACACCCGCTCTGCAACGCTGGCAGGACGGCAGCTTCCGGAGGCCAGCCACACACACACCACCCCCAAGCCAACTTTCTCATCTGAAAATCTCTTGATAAAAAAAATAAACCAAACCTTGCCCCAGGGTGGAAAGTGGGCCTGTTGTTTCAGATGTGGGGTCATGTTTCCCCACAGGGTGAATTTCTGTTTCTGGGCTGACTCTCAGGCCTGTGTCCCCACTCTGGGTGCAGACGGTGTGGACACACAGGGACAAGGTGGCAGAGGGGTGCCCTTGCGGGGCTCCTGAGGAGCGCGCAGGCCCAGACCCCTGGGAGGGCACTGTTTCCGCCTCAGGGCACAGAGATTGTCCAGACTGGGAACTAGTTGCCCCGCTGGCCCAAAGAGGCCATGTATGCATGTTGTATGCATGTTGCGTGTATGCATGTTGGCACATGTGAAGAGGCCTCCAGCAGCAGGGAGGAGGGAGCCTGGTCCAGCTGGCCCCACACCCTCCTGTGGGTGCCCCGTGGCAGGTGACAGACCCTCCAGGCCAGCCCCAGGGCCCCAGCAGGGCAGAGGCTGGCCAATGGATGTGCGTCTGCACTGGATAAACAGAGAGGGGTGGGTGCACATGTGGCCCAGAGGGAGCCCTAGCCTGTGGCCTGGGAGGGTGAAGGCCGCCCCCTCTCCCGCTGGGTCACGGAGGCCCAGCCCACATGTCCTTGCTGCGTCTGCGCTCTGCCTGGAACCTGTGTGGCCCTGTCTCTTCCTGGCGCGCAGCTCCCTGGCTAACTGAGTCTGCCCTAGAGACGAACACCGTGTGTCTGGTCACCTCCACATGTGACAGCTATGTCCCCTAGGGCCAATAACATTTTATTTTTTGATTCACTTAAATGAAGAAAACATTTTGGTCTGTGGCTAGGTGTCCGCCTGGTGAGGCCTGGGGCCCTCGGCGGCCATTAGGCAGTCACGCCCGGCCGTGCAGCCCTGCTCATATCAGCACGCTCTTGCCTTTGCCTCCATGTCCTACACAGGTGACTCGGAAGTCTAACTGAGTTGGCTGTAAAAAGTAATTAATCGACATTTCCCTCCCTGAGAGGTCAAGCTGACGTTCAGGGCTGGCTCAGCTTCCCGGGAGGCCTCACAAAGACCTTTATCTTGTTGATAATTAAAATTGACATAAAGGCTTCAGTAGCTCCTGAAAGCTGGAGTGAGACATCCGCCCGCAGGGGCCCTGCCTTGCAGGCGCACCGGCTGGGACGGTCCCCAGGATGTGCCAGGACCAGCTCCAGGGGCCCCTGCAGACTAAGGCAGGACCCTCCGCCAGAACACAGTCCCTTCGGAGCACAAGGGGAATGTGGAGCATGTCCTGAGGGGCTCCCTGGGGGCCACAGAGCCCAGATTTAGGGGAAGTAACAAATTCAGCAGAGAAATCCGTGCCTACCGAAGGAAGCAGCTGGCTTGGGTGGCATGGAAACTCTAGCCCGAAGAACACTGGCCTGTCACTCATTTCCTGTGAGACCATCCGGACCTCACCCCGCAGCACCGTCTCAAGGTGTCCCAAGGTCAGAGGCATGAGCAGAGCCGGGGGGGATGACCAGCGTCTGGAAAGCGTGGCGTGCCGCAGGCTTGTGAACCAGGACACAGCACAGTTTGAGAGTGTGGCTGACCCTGGAGGTCCTGTGGCCAGGGAAGGTGGATTCGCACCCGACTGACTCCATGTGTCGCAGTGAGAGGGATGCCAGTGGCCCGGACCGCGGATGGCAGCCTTGGGGAGACCAGGGCTGGGGGCATCAGCAAAGGGAGGCCTGGAGACAGCGCTGTCACCCACATTCCTGGCCTTGCATCCAGGTGGAGGGTGGGGTCTCTCACTGGCTTGGAGCTGTGTTAGTGCATGAGAACTGGGTCTGGGGGACCCAGAGCTCCCTCTGCGTCTGGAGGTGTCTGCAGGAGGCTGGAGCTGGGCGTGCGGCCCCAGAGGGCACAGACCTGGGGGCTCCCCTGGTGATCAGATGCTTGCTTCTGTGGACAGTGAAGGACCCCCAGGGGGGCACAGACAGAGAAGAGAAGAGGCAGCCTGCCCCCAGGGACGGTGGCCTCAATGCTCAGCAGAGGGGCCGGGGAGGGAGGCCGGTAGACACAGTGGGAGAGAGGAGGCAGGGGCCACACTGATGCCCGGGAGCATATGGGGGTCTGGCAGAGCCGCACTGATCTAGGGGTGGAGGTCGCAGGCCGCAGTTGTGGGGCCTGGGTCTTCAACAGATGCAGAGAAGCCTGTGCCCTCCATCATCTTGCTACCCGGCAGGCAGCGCTCTTGGCAGATCTCAGGCCAAGCAGAGCAGCTCACCCTCCTCTGGGAAGGAGAGCAGATGCCTCGATGTGTCTCCTTGCCCTTCAGTGAGCTCCCTGTCTCCCTAAGCCCCATGGGAAGCTTCCAGAGATTCTTGAGCACCCCCCAGCCACCGTGCCATCTCCCCAGTCTGCCCCCAGCCACGCTTTGACACCACCCACCGTGCCATCTCCCCAGTCTGCCCCCAGCCACGCTTTGACACCACCCACCCTATAGACACCCTGCACCACAGTCCACACATGGGCCCTTAAAGTGGGTGGCCGTGAACGAAAAGGCTCACCCAGCTCGTGCCCAGCTGGTCCCAGTTGTAAAGGCTATACCCTCTGCTTCCTCTTCCTCCCATCAGCCACTCCTATGGGGTCATATGGCTTCCTCTGTGGAGCTGTCCTGTGCCGTCACACATGCATCCCTAGGCCAGTCCCAGGCCAGGGATGTGGTATGGACTCCTCCTGGGTTCAAAGGTACATGAATCTAGAAGATTCCCTCCTAGGGCTCTCTGGGTTTGAGCCACTTCGTGTTGGGTATCTCTCACTTGTGACAAAGGCACCTCTCTTTGTCCTCAGACGGTGAATGGCACGGAGGGAAAGGCCTGGCTGCGTGCCCAGGTGTTCTTAAACACCCAGCCTCGGCATTTTTATGAGTGTCATTTGCTGTCCCATGTCCCCGCCCTGCAGTCCAGCCCAGTTGATTTCCATGGCCTTTGTGAGACCAGGTAGAACATGGCGGGCCCTGAGATTCCGGGACGACCTGCCCTGCAGGGACTTGCGCCAAGTAGGTGCATCGGCTGCCGTGCTTGTCAAGACCCTTCAAACAGCTTGGTGGGACCCTGAGCCGAGGGAGGCGGACGTGGGCTGCTTCGACACCGGACGTGCCCGCCCTTTGCCCTGGAAGTGGCACTGCAGGTCCAGCCTGAGGTTGCTGCTATGGAAGGAGCCCGCTGTCGCGTGCTCACCCAGAACGGGGTTACTAGGACACAGGGCTGGGTCCTTATCGTCCAGAGTTGTCCATAACAGAGGCAGTCAAAGTTAGGGCCTCCTGAGTCGCCGTGGAAGTTGCCAGTGCATTGAGAGATGGAATTACACTGTCAGCAGTGCGTTCCCAGCCATTGACCAGGACATAAATAGTGTGTGGATGGCAAAAGCTAATGGAGGAAAGGACATTAAAGAGTGTCCTTGCAGAAGGGAAGGCTCCACTTTTTAATGGGCCATCAGGATGAGATTAAGACACCTCCGAGAGAAATAATTCTCCACCTGTAATTTGGAAATGCTACTGGGGCCCATCTCCTCTCTCCCTACAGAAGTTTGGCTCCAGGGAAGAGGCCTTAATGCCTGCGGTCCCAGGGCCCATCCAGCAGGGATGAGAGATGCCCTTCTGCTCACCCAGGGCCCCCCAAGGGTTCCCCTACAGACTCTGTTAGCCCCCCAGCTCACTCTGCCCACCTCCAGCTGTCCCCATTGCCTGGTCCAGCCACCATCCCCAGGCTTGGCCAGCTCCCCCCCAGCGGTGTTCATGAGCTGGGCAGGGATCCTTGTGATAGAGCAGTCAGGGAAGCACAGAAGCCAAGCCCCCATGTGTTTGGGAGGTTCTGGGGTGGCCCCTGCACCAACCTAATGTCACAGCTATCTCCATGCAGTCTCCGCTGTCCACTTTCTGTGCAAAAGAGACAGAGGGTGGGGGCAGGAGACTGTGGCCACAGCCGTGTCTGCAAGTGGGGCAGAGCCTGGGGACAGTCACCTCCCACCTCAGGACCCCTGGGAAAGGAGGGATAACGGAAGTCGGGATAGGCAGGGACCCACAGGGAGAGTACCTGCTGTAGTGACGGATGGAGCCCAGCCCTCCACTTTTCTTAGGCACCAGAGGATCTGGGGGCCATTGCCCTTTGTCGGGGCAGGTGGCTGCTGGCAGCTTTGTCCTCATGCTTGTCATGGGTGTGCCCGGCACGCACAGCACGCAGCCAATACGGAATAGAAAGTCCTCCTCAGGTCACACTCTCCAGAAGATGCGGGGTTCTGCTGGGCAGAGCACAGGGCCTCTGACCTGGGGCCCGTGCAGGCTCTGCGCCGGATGCCGGGCCTCAGATAGCAGGGCATGTGTCCAGGACACCCAGCCCCAAAGCATCAGCCTGCCAGGCCCTGAGGGGACCCCAGCCACGGGCCTTCTCTGTCCCCAGTGTGGCCGCTCACCTGGAGCTGGGCGGCAGGCACAGACCCTGATCGCAGGCGCCCACAGCTGCTGGGCCCCAGCCCTCAGAAGCCACAACAGGGAGGCTATGTGGAGGCTTCTGAATGATCTTGGCTCCATGAGGCTTAGAGGGGCTTTCTCTTCTTTCTGGAAAAACCTCTTCCCCACAGCCAGGAGACGTGAGCCCTGCTGTCCTGAGGACTGTCAGCGTGTGGAAAATGGCTGTGCCCAGTTCTTGGGCGTCTGCCTCGGGCCCTGTCCACCCGGGTACCACCCCGTCTTCTTCCTCGGCAGCTTCCCCCAGGTAGGAGCAGGGAGGCCCCCTGAGGCTCAGGCCGCTCGCTGCCCAGCACTGCGGCCGATGCTCCTCTGAGCCCCACCCACTCCTTCCAGCAGGCAGGCAGCGGGCCCGGAGGCAGCCCGGGCAAGGCCGTGGCCACTGAGCAAGACCCTCCAGGAGGCAGCAGGTAGGAGCGGCCGAACCCACTCATGGTCTGGGGGGCTAGTCTGGCCTCCCCACCAGCTGGGCTGCACGTGGGGACTCCTGGAAGTGCACATTCGTAGGCGGGGCACTGCATGTCTCACACCTGCCTCAGTTTCTTCCGGGTGTACATACCGCAGACACATCAAGGCTGCCGGTGTGGAGAACAGGCTGGTGGGGCCCCGAGGGGGCAGGGGCCTGGTCCACACCAGCCGGCCCTTCCTGTGTCCCTGTGGCCGCCAGCACACGGCAGGCAGAGCAGAGAGGCCTGCTTCTTGCAACAGATGGCTGGCAGGGAGGCCACGCAGGGCCCTCTGGCAGCAGAAGAGGTCAGCTGCCTAAGGGACCCTCCTCGAGCATGCACAGGGCCAGGAGGGCACCCTGCAGACTGTGCCAGGGCGCCGCAGGCCCGCCCCTGGGGCTGTAGTACTACAGAAGGGGAGACAGGCTCATCCAGATCGAGTTTGGGTTCTTGTCTGACAAACTGAGAAGGCCATGGGGAGGCAAGAAGGCCCCGGGCCTCATCACTTCTCCCCAGCCGTGCTCTCTGCCTCCCTGCTCTCCTGTGCTGCAGAAGCCATGAGCACAGCCCCGACCTGCGCCGGAAGTAGGATGTCCTGGCGATGTGCATGCAGACCAGGAGGAAAAGCAGCCCCTTTTGGTAGATGAGCTGCCTCTCCCTGGTGGGGTATATACCAGGCCCTCAGGGCTGGGGGATAGCAGAGGGGGGGCACCAGGCCTTCCGAGGTGCCTGCCTGCTCCCTGCTATACCAAGGCCAGGCCTCTGACGTGAGCAGGAGGCCCCGCCAGTGACATCAGCCAAGGTCAGCGTGTTGTGTGCTCATGCTTCCTGGGAGGCATGTGTCCTTCGTCACACTGCCAGCTCAGTGGCACGTGTTGAAATAGCCGTACAGCACAGCAGAGGCCCGTGGGCACAGACCCAGTGACAAAACTCTAGGAAAATAAGAAACTCAGTAGCAGTGGAAAGAGGGCTGGCGGCTCGTCTCGAGCTGTCGCCGCCTGCCAACACACCCTTCAATTAGATGGCTCATCGCTGACGCCAGTGGGCGTGGGATGAGCCGGGACACTGGGAGGCTGGCACGGTGTCGGCAGGCTGACAAGCCTTCGATCCCACTCGTGAGGAGGAGCCGGGCTGAGCCCTTTTCTGGGGAGGTGCCCCCCTGCTGCTCTGAGTCACGGCTGTGAATCAAACACGAAGCTGGTTCTGCACAATGACCGGAGGAGCACAGACTGAAAAATAGCCAGGACCCTGCTTTGCCCAGAGACCCCACACTGCCAGGGTTTCCATCTTGACAATGCATGTGAGAAGCACGAGCTGAAACACACCAGGAATGGCCCACATGGAGGTGCACAGACCCAAGGCCCAGGGGGAGTTTCTGCCTGACTTCACAGCTGCCAGCTGGTGCTGAATCATCTCATTCCACCAAAGTGGCCAGCCCACCCCGCCGCCCTGCCAGCGCCACTGAGGGGCTTCAGGGTGCCGGAGATCATGTCCTCCTGGGGGAGCCAGTTGCTTTAGAATGCCCCACAGCCAAGGCTTTTGCCCAGCCGCATGCTCTGTCTAGCCCACGTCTGGGAGCCTCCAGGCTGGGGCCTCGAGGTAGGGGTGGATGGCTGAGGGTGAGGAGCACGTCTCCCCTGAGCCCATGTTTCCAAATATAGATATCCTGGAGAGAGATTTGAACCCCCAAATTTCTTGCAGCTCCCACTAGCCGCCCCAGGTCCCTTTCAGAGCTCCCTCGGGGTCTGGAGCCACTGGTGAAACAGATCACGTCAGTGGACTTGCAAACTCAAGCCTCCCTGCCCGCATCATGGGGGTGCCTGCAGCCAAGCCACCCTTCTCCTCAGACCCCACCACTGCCCCCACGCAGAGACCCCATGGCAGGGTGCTGGCCGCAGGACTTACTCCAGGGTTCCCTGGCTCTGTGCCCCCAAGCCCCATCTGGGTGTTTATGTGCCCCCACCCCACCCAGGGAAGAGCGTGGGGGAAGCCTGCTGAGACCCCCAGCACCTACCCAGCGCCTCCTACCAGCTCTCCCTTGGGGATGTGGCCCGTCCTGCCCCGTGCCTCTGCCCCTGCACCAGCTTCCTTACTCGGGCTCAGGCCTCACCCCTGTGCCAGTGTCCAAACTGGCTCTTGACCATAAAGGCCCCATCTTTGGGAGCTCCAAGGAACCCAGACTTTCCTGCAAGCCGGTTGTGGCAAATCAAAAGCACCTGGGGTTGCCGGCAACTGTCTGGTTTGCATTAGGGAATCCTTGCTGAGTTGTGGACCTACAGTTCCTGGCGGGGTCCACCCTTGGGGGCCAGGGTGCTGGGAAGGGCTCTCATCTGTGAACCAGCCATGGTGGGGGCAAGGGTTGAGGTGCGCCGACACTCACAGCCAGGCCCAGCAAGGGCTCATGTGGCGAAGGACCCTGGAGGGGTTCCTGCCGTGGGGCAGCCCCGGGGCTTTCTGCTTGGAATGTTCTGGCCACTCCAGCCCCAGCTCAGCAGGTGGTGGCCTCCTCCACTCGCTAAGGACCTGCTACGATGCCGTCCCAGCTTCCTGGGGAGGCCCCAGCAGGCTCCGGGTGCCATCACCGCAGACCCCTCTTTCTGTAACAGGCAGCTGGAGGGGCCGCTGGGATGGGGCAGAGCTGACTCGGGCGAACCCAGCAGCCACAGGACCCAGCCCGCCAGCCTGCCCTGCCCCTCTGTCCACTGCAGGGGCAGCTGTTTGCTGGCTGGTTTCCAGTCTGCCTCCCCAGCTCCAGAGTGAGCTCCCTGGAATGGAACCACACACGGGGACAGCCCGTGGGTCTCACCCTGGGGCAACAAGGGGGCTGTGCCCACACCGACCCCCGGGGACCCAGAGCCGTGACCCTGGCACCACCACAGCCACCCCAGACTGCAGGCCCCACCCTCCGTCTTGCCTACCTCCCGGCAAACCCAGAGCTGCGCCCCTGGGACATTCTCACTCCATCTCACAAGTCTCCGGGACTTTGCTGAAGATGTGGCTATCCACAGAAGCTATTTAGAAACTGCTAGAAATGTATCTCCTGCTTGTTCTGAATCTCAGGCCAGTTGGCAGACACTTGCTCAATAGACAAGGTTCCCGAATGTCAGCCAACTCCGTGGGAGTGAGACGGAAGTGTGTGCGCTGCTTCCACGTCCAGGGCCCGCTGTGCTGGCCACCTGGGGGCAGGCAGCGGGATGCATGGCCCTCACATCTTGCCCACAAGTGTGCTGCGACGTGGGAAGTTCCTCCTGCCCCCCAGCCCCACTCCCGGTGGCCTGAATCTGGGGCCCTACACATGGGGCGGCTGAGTGGTCCGTGTGGCGTCTGACACCGCTGGGCTGACATGCTGGCCTAGCCGTGAGCTTCCAGGCCTGGGGAGGGCAGGCAGGAGAGGCAGTCGGGTTCAGGTGGCCCGCCACCCCCCGGGTGACCAGGGCAGGGACCAAGGCCAGGCCAGCCGCTCCTCAGCTTCTGGTTGGCTGCATTAGTGGCCAGATGGCCGGGCTGGGGGCTGGGGCTGCTGACACCGATGCACCAGACCCGTCACCCTTCCACCTCCTCTTGCTGCAATCCCGAGTGGCCCCACAGACAGGAGCCACCTTTGGGGTCATCCAGGGGACCCTGAGGAGACACGGCCTCACCAATGCTCCTGCCCCCAGGTCACCTGTGTGCCCTCACTGTCCCCTCTGCCTGGTGACCCCTCAAAGCCTCAGGAAACCTCATGTCTGCTCATTCACTCACCTGGTCACATCAGCCTGCCCACTCACCACCCAGGAGGCACACACAGCAGAAGTGACCAAGCCGCCTGCCCCACCCTTGGCCCAGAGCCCAGCACAGGCTTAGTCATGTGGGCAGGTAGGGGTTCTGCAGAAACCGTTGCCTTCTATTCCAACGTTCAAGCATAATTCTGCAAAATCTTCTTTTACTCAGAAAAATCACCTTTGTGCATTTGGGTAGGGGGGTCCCTCAGCTTGGGGGTGGGCCCTGTGGGCACAGGGGCCGGCCTAACCCTTCCCAGAGCCCAGCCAGTGGCCTGCCAGGCCTCTGCTGACACCCTGCCAGCACACTCTGACCATTTGCCTCGGGGGTACATGCCCACCCTGGGAAGGGGACACCCAGGTACTGCCAAGTGCAGAGTGGACACCCCCATCCACCACGGGGCCCCTCACTACACAGACCCTGCCACGTGGACGTAGCAAGGCCGGCAGAGAACTAGCCAGGGAGGACCCTGTGTGTGGATGATGAGGGAGGGACCGTTCAGGGTCCCGGGGCCAGTCCGGGTGACACAGACGGGTGTTGCCCCACTTAACTCCGTCTCCTCCTTGGGAACAGCGTGCAGGGGACCTGGCTTTTCCCTCTTGTCATGGTAGTGTCTCCTCTGAGTCTCAGGGTCTGGTCCCTGAGTTGCCGCCTCCCCACAGGCAGGTGGGCCTGCTTGAGTCTCCCGATGACCCCGGGCCAGACCAGCCGGTGCCAGGGCAGACCGCGTGGACAGGGCAGCCCCTCTCTGCAGACTTGGGACCTGAAGGTCGGTGGCGGGCATGCACGTGGTGCTGGTTTTTCCGGGAGAGCACAGCTCCAACCTCAGGCCTCTTGCCGCGTTCCTGTGGGGACATTCCTGGCATGTTACAGAATCTCACAACGTGACACAGAGTCCTGTCAGTTCCTGAATGATGTGAAATTGTGTCAGCTGCAAAAAGTGGACTCGATTCCATGAATGTGTCCGTGAGGTTGCTGACCACATGTGAGGATGCCTTTGGAATGGGGCAGCACATGGGTCTGGCTGCATTTTCCCCAGAACTCCTAAATGCCTGCTTCGTGATAGGAAAACGCCACAGCCTGCAGACGGGCCACCCCAGCAAAGATCCTCTCGGCCTGTTGATGAATGTGGGAAGATTACAGCCTGACCTTGCCCATAATTGCTCACTGACTGCTCAGCGAGGACCAGCCTGAAGCCTGACACGCTCCCGTCAGCACCCCTCTCCCCGGATAACACGGAGAAAAATGGGTTTAATTAAGACTTCGTGATTGGTCATTTAATCAGTCATTAGGCCAACACAGATGGAGCCAATTAATTTTTTTACATGAATGGATAGTCGATGCTCACAGCACCCCGCCCCCACAAGGGCCGCCGGCGACAGCCACGCATCTCATGCAGGCCTTCGTCCGCCAAGCCTGCAACCAAGGCTCCTCACCTGCCCCAGCCTGGGGTGGCAGGACAGCTCATCTGCCATGCTCAGAACGGGGGTGGGCACTTCCCTGTGGTCCCACCTCTCTCAGCCCCACTAGAACCTGGAGGTGCTCCACCCAGGAAGCACCAGGGTCAGTGGGTCCCGGTGAGGACAGGCTTGGGGTGGCGACCTGTCCGTCCTCTGAGCGCCAGCCCGGCAGGAGTGCTGGGCCCAGCGGGGCAGGCCAGCCCGGGAGGGGTCAGGGCTGGGGACGCACCCGGAAGCTCAGTTTGTGTAGCAAGGCCAGACCCGGGCCTGCAGAGCAGAGGCCCTGATGGAGGCCCATCCACACCGTGGACATGGAGATGCCGCCTTGGGCTCCTCTCTGGCCTGCCCAGCACCCGCCCCCTCTGCCCCAGGCCCCCTGCAGCCCACCGCTGCTGGCCTCCCACTGCGCCAGGATGCTCTCCTGCCCTCTCCATCCACCCTGTGCCCCACACAGGGCTCAGCCTGGGGGCAGAGGGCAGATGCTTGTGACCTGAGTGTCAGATGGCCCGTGGGGGGCCTGGGGTTCAGTCCACAGCTCCTCCCTTCCCGTCTCCTGGCACCCCTCCAGATCACCTGCGCCCCGCCCAGTCCTACACACACTGCCCTCCAGCCTTTGGCACATGCCAGCCCCTCGGATGGGAAGTCCCATGGCCTGCCGCCTGCATCGCCAGGGAAAAGCTCCGGACTTTTCGTGGTGGCGGGTCTGGGGACAGCCCTGCACGGGCCATAGGGGGTTCTCCCCAGTGGGCCTGGAGCCGTGCCCCGGGGGCTGAGAGCTCCCTGGACAACAGGTCTCTGTAGAGAGAGACGCCGGGCCCTCATATGACCGCCCAAGGGGCTTGACTAGGGGAAGTCCCAGGGCCGTGGGGGCCTCTGCTGCCTGAGTCTGTCCGGGGCGGAGCCAGCCTTCTGGCCACCCACCCACTGGATGGACCCCGTGTAGGGTGGGCTCAGCTTCTGCTCCCCACCCTTTGGGTGAGAGAAGACAAAGGGGTTGATGGGGCTCTTGACGTCTCAGAGACTTGAAGACTGAGGGATGAGCCCCGTCTTGTCTGCAGGAGAAATAAACCGAAGCAGGTGTGAGGCTGGGGCGGGAACAGCTGGGCCGCCTAATCCCCCACACAGCATGTTTCCCGCCTGACGCAGGACTGGGATAATAACCCAGCAGCAGATGGAGGCTGGTGGGCAGGCAGGGCCCTTAACCCTTCACAGCCCACTGCCGGCCACAGGGCAGGAAGCAATCACCCCCAAACAGAAACACCCTGCAGGCCCCCCAGGGCCCGGGAACCAATGGCCCACTGGGGATAGGGGCCCTAGATGGTCTCCGGCAAGCCCCTACCCTGGCCCCTCTGGTCATCTGCTCCCCACTCGCTTGGCCATCAGCTGCTCTGGCAGTAAGGCCCTGGCTCCTGTCAGCCTGGGCGAGGACAGGCCTCCCAGGTGTCCTGGGGGGAAGAGGACCCTCTCCAGGGGAACTGACCTGTAGGGAGAGGAGCTGGGGTCAACGCCCTCTCCAGTCTGCGAGCCTATCGCTGTCGCTCGCCAGAGCTGCTGTTTCTCAGGGTCCTCAGGAGGCAGCGGTGGTTTCCAGCTTGGCCCCAAACTAGGGCCAGCTGTGCTCTGGCAGTTAGCTGACTTCTAGTTTCGGAGCTTTCTCCTGGGCTCTCTGTGGGGGCCGCACACCCTGGGGGTGAGTTTCCCCTGGCTTCCATCCTGATTGGCACTTGGCCAAGGACTCCAGGGTCCCTAAGCTGCATGTCCCCCTAGGACTGGAGGCTGCTTATAGTCCAGATGGTGGGAGGCAGATACTCCTGCCCCCCACAGTCCTGCCTTGACCCAGCCTGTCCCAGGGCAGTCTCCCCGAGCCAGGCCACAAGACGGGGTCCCATGCTCCCTTGCCCTCCTGCACCTGCGTGCCCACTCACAGACTGGAAAACAGTGAGGACAGGGCTCGGGGCCAGGCCCCGCCAAGCCCACACCTCCAGGGGCTGCGGGGGACAAGCCCAGGGCCACTAGACGGGGGAACAGTCACTCCGGGTGGACACCCCTCCGTCCCACCCGCCGTGTGCATGGCCAAGGGGCCCCAATGCCTACCCCCAAGGGCCCCAGTCTGCTCAGCTGCCCCAGCGAAAGAATGGGTGTGTACTGGCTGTGGGGTTCCCCTCTGCTGCCTGAGGCCCGCTGGCTGGTCTCAGGCTTCCTCTTCAATTGTGGCCACTTTGCAGCTCAGCCCATTTGTCTCTGACCCAGGCTGTGCGCCACAGTCACGCGCCTCCGAGCCCAGCTGCGGCCTCAGGCCCTCCCCAGGCTGCGGTGGGCACTGCCTTAGTGATGGATCCACTTAGGGGGTGTGCTCGTGATAATTTCAGCAGGTCAAGACCCCCAGGGCATGTTCTGGGGGTTGTGACTGCAGTGCAGCGAGCATCCCAGAGAAGATGGAGTCAGGAGGGCCTCACGGAGGCTCTGAGGAAAGAGAGAGGCCCGGCCTCAGGGCCACTGGACAAGGAGCCAGCCGACTGAGCTGGTGGGTCACCAGGGTGCCTAGTGGGAACAAGTGAGGTCACCTTGTTGGCCCTAGAAGGAGGCCTTGAGAGGGTCCCACTGGGCCTTGTGGGGGTTGGGGTCCCAGCATTGGAGCCTCACTACCGCGTGTGATTCGTGCTAGTGGAGGGTCCTGTCTACCCTCCACAACAGGGGCACATTCGGCCATCTGGGGGCCTTGGACAGCAGAGGTGAGGGGGTGGGAGCCTGGGTGTGCCCCCCACTGAGGAGCCCATCCCTTCCAACTGGCTGTCAAACGATGAATCGGCGCAGCCTGGACACCGTCTCTCATTTTGGCCCATCAGTGTGGAAACGGACCTCTGCTTCTGGCAACGATGGAGGGCAAGGGGCTGGATTTTCCCTCCCACAAGTAAACAAGTTAAAAGCGGACCAGACCCAGCACACAAAAAGATGCTCCACATCGCTAATTATCAGGGAAATGCAAATTAAAACCACAATGATGAGATACCACCTCACACCAGTAAGGATGGCCAGCATCCAAAAGACTAAGAACAACAAATGCTGGCGAGGATGCGGAGAAAGGGGAACCCTCCTACACTGCTGGTGGGAATGTAAGCTAGTTCACCCATTGTGGAAGCAGTATGGAGGTTCCTCAAAAAACTGAAAATAGAAATACCATTTGACCTGGGAATCCCACTCCTGGGAATTTACCCAAAGAATACAACTTCTCAGATTCAAAAAGACATATGCACCCCTATGTTTATCGCAGCACTTTTTACAATAGCCAAGAAATGGAAGCAACCTAAGTGTCCATCAGTAGGTGAATGGATAAAGAAGATGTGGTACATATACACAATGGAATATTATTCAGCCATAAGAAAGAAACAAAGCCTACCATTTGCAACATGGATGGAGCTGGAGGATATTATGCTCAGTGAAATAAGTCAGGCGGAGAAAGACAAATACCAAATGATTTTCCTCATTTCTGGAGTATAACAACAAAGCAAAACTGAAGGAACAAAATAGCAGCAGACTCACAGACTAAGAAGGGACTAGCGGTTACCAAAGGGGAGGGGTGGGGGAGGGCAGGTGGGGAGGGAGGGAGAAGGGGATTGTGGGGTATCATGATTGGTGCACATGGTGTGGGGGTCACAGGGAAGACAGTGTAGCTCAGAGAAGACAAACAGGGACTCTATAGCATCTTACTACACTGATGGGCAGTGACTGCAATGGGGTATGGGGGGGCACCCAATAATATGGGTGAATGTAATAACCACATTGTTTTTCATGTGAAACTTTCATAAGAGTATATATCAATGATACCTTAATAAAAAGAAAGTGGACCAGACCCAGAAAACCTTCGTGGAGAGTTTCCAGCTGTGGCACAGGGAGGGCTCCCAGCGGGCTCAAAGGGAGAGCTGGAGCTGGGAGTCCCGGGAAGCCAGGGCGACTAGAGTCTGCAGGAGGCAGCCCCCGAGAGGAGAGGGCCCCGAGGCTCAGGGCGGCAGTCGGCATGTGTGCAGCGGGAACACGCTTGGGGCCGAGGAGAGGCCCACAGGGCTGTGAACGGTGCTGCCACTGCGGCCCGGCTGGAGGGCCTCCCAATCTGTGGTCTGGGGGTAGAGTTCTCACAAGGGTTTCACCTCAGTAGTGGGGGATACTTAATCCTATCTCAAACCCCACCTAACAAACCTTAGAAGCAAAACCCAAAAGGATCAGACTGTTTCCAAGTAACTTAGCGGCATCAAGAATATTTATAAGAGTACAAAAATATCCAACATCCAAAAAGGTAAAATTCACAATGTCTGGCTTCTGATCAAAGATTACCAGGCACACAAAGAATGCAGGAGTGCACACCCCATAATAAGGAGGAAAACCTATCAAAACCGACCCAGAAACAACACAAATGAGAGAATTAGTGGACAAGGATATTAAACCAGTTATGACTGGATTCTGTGCATTCCAGAGGAAAGATGGAAACAGAGTAAATAGAGACATGGAAGATGTAAAAACAGCAGAATCAAACATTTGGAGATGAAAACTACTATGTTCGAGGTGGAAACGTGATTTGGGATCAAAGACCATGAGATGAGAAGCCACCCAAAGAGGAACCCACAGGGAACAAGGCTTGCCGCCCAACGGAGCATGCGGCGCTGCGAGGCACCTTCGGGTGGCCAGATACACCCAGGGCCAGAGGTTCCAGAGTGCGGAGGGGAGGAGAAGGCGGACACACGTTCAAAGCCTTAACAGCCAAAATTTCAACTTTGTTGGAAGCTATAAACCTGTAGACCCAAGACATTCAACAAGCCCAAGCACAAGGAACGTGAAGCCTGGGGCACCGGCCACCAGACAAGGGACCAAGCGAGCATGAGGGAAAAGGCCAGAGGGTGGCCAGGTCCCTCCAGCTCCCAGCCCGGCTCCGTGCACCCTTTCCCGTGGCCGAGGTGTGCACATGGACTCCACCTGAGAGGAAGCCTGCTGGCCACCCCTGGAGGCTCAGTGTGCAGCTGCATACCCAGCCAGTACCCAGGCAGCACTTATGGGGGCAAACTGAACCCCTCGCACGGCCAGCCGGCACTCCAGTGCCCTCACATAGGGTGTCCCCGTCAGCACGCCTGACTCTCTGCCACCATCCCCACTGCCCGCCGCCCTGGCTCCGCCTCTGTTTTCTCAAGTCCCTGGGGGTTCTGTAAAGCCCTCAAGATTCTTATAACCCCGTTTATTTCTTTTAAAGCTGGCAGCCTGACAGACTCTGGTTATTCTTAGCACTAAATTATTTATCTGCTTCCCCTCCTCACCCGCACTTCAGAATCTTTAACATGGCTCCTGGGTCCAAGCCAAAGCTCCCTTTTCCCCACTCGAAATGAAGTAATTTTAAAATCTTTTGTCTCCAATTTTTTATCACCCAAACTATGCAAGTGGTATTTAAGCTTGGCAAGGGGTCGAAACCTGGTGAGTCTCTGAGCGCATGCCATGAAGCAGCCAGCGGTCCACCCTGGCCACCAGGGTAGGGGTGGGAGGACCTCTCCTGATCTCCCCCAAGTCCCTTCGGATGGATGATTCGGGGTGAGTTCCAGCCATCCCACTCAGGACCCCTGTGCTGGCCACAGGACTCAGGGCGAGCATCTGCACCGAGCCAGCCCCCTCACCCCTCCGAGGCCGCGTGAGGGGAGCTGAGGGCCCGACCCAACCCTCTGCCAGCAAAAGCAATCATCCTTCCTGGAGCCACAGTAGGCCTGGCCCTGTGGGCAAGTGGCCCGCCCCTGTGGGCAGGTGGCCGTCTCTGTGGGCAGGTGGCCATCCCTGTGGGCAGGTGGCCCATCCCTGTGGGCAGGTGGCCAGTCCCTGTGGGCAAGTGGCCCATCCCTGTGGGCAGGTGGCCATCCCTGTGGGCAGGTGTCCCCTGTGGGCAGGTGGCCATCCCTGTGGGCAAGTGGCCCATCCCTATGGGCAGGTGGCCGTCCCTGTGGGCAGGTGTCCCCTGTGGGCAGGTGGCCATCCCTGTGGGCAGGTGGCCGGTCACTGTGGGCAGGTGGCCCCTGGGGCAGGGCAGAGACCTTCACGGGTGGTTGGCCCCCTGAAACCCTCTGGCGGACACAGAAACGCTGAGGCTTGGTCTGAAGCCCACCACGGGCAGCTGCAGGCGAAAGTCCAGACCTTTATCCCTCAGACGCAGGGCCTGGGAGCAGTCACACCTGCATCCTCCCGGGTGGGCAGCAGGGACCACGCGGCTCTGCCGCCCTCTGGCCTGGGGACGGTGCTGCAGGCGGTGGGCCCCGCGCCACTCGGAGCTCCCTTCTGTCTTCCCGCAAGCAGCAGCAGTCCCAGGTAGGTGGGCGGCAGGGGGCGCCCAGGGGGCCTCCACCCGTAGCTCTGAGATCGGAATGGGCCACTCCGTTGAGCTCTGGGAAGACAGGCCGCTTCCTTCCTCCCTAACGTGGATGGTCATCTGGGCTGGAGCAGCCAGGGTATCAGGAAGCGGCTCCCAGCCTGGCCACCACCCACCACTCACACCACCACGGGTGCCCCCAGAGGCACGGCCGTGAGGCCCTGGGCAGTGGAGGGGGATGTCGCTCTTCGCCCAGGCTCGGTCCATTAGAATGGGTGCAGGCGCTGGGCAGGTGTCTGGTGGAGGGGCCTCACCTGTCCTGGGTGCCTCTCTGCCCCTCAGCCAAGGCAAACACCCCTCACTCCAAGGCTCCAGACCCCGATTAGAAGGCCAGCAGGCTTCCAGGTTGGACCCGCCTGTGGCCCCTTGTGCCTCTGGGAGTGTTAGCAGAGCCTGTGGCGGGCAAGCCCCTGCTGGGTGGGCTGGGTTCTGGACAGCGCCCCCTCCTCCCACTTTGGGCTGCCACCAGCTGCCCCAAGAGCAGCCACGTGGCTGTGCACACCAGCCTACAGTGCTGGTGGCATGACAGGCCCCCCTTTCAGGACTGGGACCTCGTGGGTGCCCAAGAAGCAGGGGCTGAGGGCAGGTCGAGGGGTATCCCCCCTGCTCCAGCTGGGAGGAGCCTCAGGGTGTCTGAGCTGTGAGGGGCAAAGCCATTGGACGGCCAAGCGGGCTGGGCGGGCTCTGAGGCGACAGCGAGGCACAGGGCCTGTGACAGGACCACGTGGCAGTTGGGGCCGGGCCTTGGGACCCTTTCCCATCTGCCGGAAGAAGAGCCCCAGGGTGAGGTCAGATGAGGGTGGGGCTCCGCACTGCTACTCTGCCCACTGAGCTCTCGGGCGGCTGGCGTCCTTGGCCGTGGCCGGTGTGGCTGTGCTCTGGGAACACCTAGAAACCAGAGCTGCTTGGAAACACGGCAGTGTTGCCATGTGAGGCTTCCCTGCGGGCTGGCCAGGGAGGCCTGGTGCCCCCGCGGTGGAATGTGGGCCCCCTCCCAGGGCCCTGGCCCCCAGAATTTTCTGAAGGAACTGACTCAAGGCCGAGCAATCCCCACACCCCTGAGGCCCCCGTCCTGCCCAGGAAGGCAGGGCGCCGGCAGCCCCTGGGTGAGCGCGGAGGGCGGCCTGTGGCTGGCGGGGGGCGGGGGGTGGGGGGGGGAGTCGCTCCCGGGGCCACATTCCTGCCTTGAGCCCAGGCCAGGGCGAGAGCTTTTCCACACCCTGGTGCCAGCCCGGCGGGTCGGCAAGGGGGAGGACGGTTTCCACGGCAACCTCACTTTCTGTTATTTTTTATTTTCTTTCTTAAGGCTTCTCCAACTTTGATGCTCCCAGACAGTTTACAGACAGCACAGGGGACGTGCCCGAGCAGGGCGGCCCTCCCCACCTGAGGGTCTGCGGGGCAGAGGTGTCCAACAAGCCACACAACCATGACTTCAGAGGCTTAAATATTTCAGAAGACATTTTGGAGGAAGTGACTTACTTTTCTCCTAGAAAGATAGCAAAGCTTTTTCACAGAATCCCTTCACTGGGCCTCCAGGCTCCATGGCAGGGAGGGGCTCCCCGCCCGCCAAGCCAGACCAGCCCACCTTGCAGAGCAGCACACACGCCTGGCCCAGCTCTGCCCCCAGGATGCCCACGATGCTGGCGCTGGGCCTCTGTCCAGAGGTGGGGCTGGTTTCATTCACCCAATTTCACTTACTCACCTACAGTGACTGTGTGCCCAGCATGCCAGGGAAGATGGTGGCCTGTCCTGGGGTTAAGGGCTGCGGGCAGGCCTTCCGCCCTGGCCAGTCACAGAGGCAGGAGCCCAGGGCAGGATGGGGGTGCTCACAGCTCCTGTAGGATCCGGAATCTGCACCCTTCCGATCCAGGAAGGTGGGTGGCGGACAGGGTGGCTGAGGGGGCCGAGTCCAAGAGCCGGTCTTTTACAGGCGAGTATGTCATCGTGATCCACGACGTGACCAGCCCTCCGTTCCTGGGCCGGACGCTGCCCACTGCCTGCAAACACCTTCGGGTCACGGGGAAGGGGGCAGGCTGGCAGCCCCAGGTCTCTGGAGAAGGCCGCGAAGCCCTGGGCTAGGGGCCCACCCTGAAGACCCGGACCACAGCCCCTGGAAAGCCGCGCCCTTCTGGAGGGAAGTGCTGCCTGGCTCCCGCACTCCGTCCCCATTTCCTCACATGCCCTGCGGCCCCAACTTCAACAATGTTCTCATTGCTGGCTGTTGAGATGTCTCACCCCAGGGGAGACGGGCCTCCACCCCAGCCCCACAGCAAAGCCCTCGGCCCCCACCCAGCAGCCCCATCCCGCTTCCCCCCAGTCCTGCCTTGGCAGGTGTTGCTGGGCCCCCAGACAGAAGCCAAGGGGCAGTGAGCAGGTGGTCGGTTTTCCGGAAATGTGCTGCGTGTATGTCGGGACACTTCTCGCATTTAACAGCTGCCTCTGAAACGCGTGGCTAGCAGGGGATATGCCTGGGGGAGAAACTGGGGCCTGTGGGCAGCTGTCCACGCTGGAGGGGGGGTGGGGCCTTTACTTGCTCTTCCCAGGGCTCGAGCTCACCGCACGCAGAGAGCCCTGGCCTTGTGGGCCCCATGGGCCCAACCTGTGCCCACCCCTGCTGGGCCTGCTGGGCCCCCTGTTCCTGTCCTTGGCCTCACAGAGAATGAGGAACGCGGATGGAGCACCGGAGCCCCCCGCCACAAGGAGCCCATGGCCTCTTCCACCTGGGAGCCCCGCCGGCCCCACGCCCCTCTGTCCAGCACCATGTCCCTTCCGTGTGCACCTCCTGCACCCTGCCCGTGGATGCTCACAGCAGGGCCACCTGCCCCTCTAGGCCCCAAGCTGCTCCACCTGGCCCCAGCCCCACACGCAGCCCTGGCTCCCCTCCCACGCCCCCGCTGCCCCACACCTCCCTGACCACCCACCTCCCTGGCAAGCTCATGGGTCCCCTGGTCCTAGACGCCCACCCCCAACCCCGCACCTCCAGACAGACCTGCACAGCCAGCTGCAGGGCACAGAGCACAGCCACGGCAGGACGGTCCCCAGGGGCACTGAGGACACTCAGACCCAGTGCACCCCGAACTGAGCTCCTGCTGGTCCCCCAAACCAGTCCCTCCCGCTCACCTGGCGATGCAGCAGCCCCAGCCCTGGGCTCTCCTGCTCTGCGGCCCACTGGCCCATCTCCCTGCTGCGCACCTCGCTCTGTCCCGCCCCCACCAGCTCCTCCCCACACAGCAGGTGTTGTCCAGCTACACCCAAGCCATCCCTGGGACCTCCAGCCAACCAGGGCTGGACCCCTGCTTGCTGCCTTGCCGTGTCAGTGGCACTGGCCCCGCCGCCCCTCAGTCATGCCAGGCGGACAGGCCTCGGCCTCAGGGCCTCCGCACTTACATGCTCTCCACTCAGCCAGGCAGCTCATCTCCCAGATGTCACCATGAAGTCTTCATGACTGCCCACCCTGAAGGGCCCCTACTGTGCCAGCCCCTCCTTTGCACGTCTCCCAAAGGGTAGGCACTCTGTCTGCTCTGTCCACTAGTATAGCCCCAGCCCCTGCCACAGAGCGGGACCTATGGGAGGCCCCCACCAAGGGCCTGCTGAATGAATGGGTGGCCCCGCAGCCCCTGCTGTACGCAGGCGGTCCTGGCAGTTCCACAGAAAACAAGGCAGAGCCAGTGTGTGAGCAGGATGGGTGCTGACGGCTGGGAAGCCGCAAGGTGGGCGCATGGAGGGGAGTGTGGACAGGCGGGTGGGTGGGTGAGTCCCTGGGTGGGTGCATGGACAGGACGAAGGGAAGGCCAGGTGGGTGGGTGGAGGTCTGTCTGTATTTGGGAGGCAGGTCCACTACCGCAATTGTGGCCTTAAACGAAAGGCCGGAGGCAGCCAGGAGGAGAGGGGCACTCCATGAAAACTAGCCCAAGCTGGACTCTCTAGCTGGCCCAGCAGCCTCCTCCCACTGGGCTTCCCATCAGTTTTCCTCAGTATGACTGGACCACCAATGGCTGGCAGATGGGGCGGCGCATATGGAGCTGGTCTCCTGCAGGACCAGAGGAGCTGAGTCCTCGTCCCCCTGCTCGGTCCTGGCTGCCAGGGCCAGTGAGCCGCTCAGAGGACCCGCCTTGACAGCAGGGGCCGGTTACCACTGGGGCTTAGGGAGACCAGAGCAGGGAGGGCCAGGGGCTCCGTGGCCTCTGCGGCTGCAGAGACGACCCGCTCCCGAGCCCAGGGTGTGTGGTGGCGGCCAGGTCTTGAAGGAAGCGGCACCTGCCAGCCTTCCTGGTTCCACAGGCTCAGACAGCCGTGGGTGCTGCCAGCCTGGGCCACCCGCCTCTGCCTCCACATCGAGGGGAGGTGCCGCGGGTGCCCCAGCAGGGAGTCCCAGGAGGGGCTGGTTCTTGGCACCCACTGACTCCAGGACGCCACGGGCTCCATCCTACCCCAGCGCAGGAGGCAGACAGAGCCCCCAGGGGCTTGCACGCAGCGGGGGTGTGCCTGGGCCAGAGCCTGGCGGGCGGCCACGCCCTCTTCAGAACCCCCTGAAACGGCTTCTCTGAGCGAGCTGTCCGCGCCCAGGTAACTGCATTGCAGCTCCTTCTTAAGATGAAAGCACATTTCTGTCAAAAGAAAAACAATGGGAACCATGTTCCCCTGTGGGAAAAAATACCATGCACAGGCAGAAGCAACTACTTCACTTTCCCATTTCTGGAATTTAATTCCAAATCGGCCACAAATCCCAGGGCAGGAAGTTCTGAGTGGCCCGCTCACACGGTGTGGCTCCCCGGATGTGGGGAGAAGGCCCACTGTGGGATCCTTTGTAGACGTGGAGTGAAGTTGGCATTTCAGCAGCATCTCTGAAAACACAACGGCCCAAGTGACCTCCTGCTCCCCAGAGTCAGAGGTACCTCTGGGCCATGGACAGTGGGGGCTGTGGCCCGGGGATTCCCTGGACGCAGCTGAAGGTGTGGCAGTGGGTGGCTCACGGCCAGGGGCAGCTACTCCTCAGCTGTAGGCCCTCAGGCTGCGCCCCGCAGGGGAATCTGTAGGAAATGAGAGTTCTCAAGGCGGAGGGAGGGTCAGCGGAGGTGGGCTGCCACAGTCGCTGGCCTGGCTGTAAAGTCTACGAGCCGGGGACTGTCCACACAGCCACACACCCTCGCCTCTGGCTCTGGAGAGGCCCTGGCTGGCACTGATGCCCAGCCCGTGCTCCAGTCCCGCCGACCTCGGGCAGCTCTGTGAGGCGTGGTGCTCCGGCCGGAGGCCCCACACTATTGTGGGATGGGGGCCATCAGGCAGGCTGAGGCCGGGGATGGCCTGCCACAACGGCCCTCCGGAACGCAGCACCGGACCCCACCTGGTACAAGGGCCTCACCGGGCAGGGTGACTGTGGCCAGTCACTGCTCCCCAGTAAGGGTGCGGCACCAGCACGGTCTCTGGGGGCTGCGAGGGGCAAACGCGCCTCCTCCCTGGGCAGGGCTCCAGCAGGCCTGCCTCGGGGGCTCTGTCTGCCCTGGTCTGGACACACTGTGTAGCTTTCTGCCTCCCCAGAAACCAGCAGCCGGGGGACACAGGCCTAAGTCCTAGGGTCCCAAAGCCTCCCCTCTCTACTGTGGGTACATTCAGGCAAGGGGCTGGTAGACACCCCAGGAAGCTGTACGGTTCCCAGGGGGCTCAGAGTGGGGCTCCAACCTAAGCCCTCTTCCCTGAGTCTCCCCTGTGGGCCTACTCGGCCCTCTGCCCCCTGAACGGGGACACTGGCCCCAGAAAGTCCACTTCCTGATCATCACGCAGTTCTCAACCGCATGACAGAGACAGGCAGAGACGCAGAGAGACAGAGAGACGGACCAAAGACAGACAGAAGGATCAGAGAGTGGAGGCACCCAACCCTCTGCCCAGCCACTTCCCAGCAGGGCCTTAGCAAGCCCGACCTCTCAGACCACCCAGTGGCCGGCCCGGCAGTCACCACAGGACAGAGCCTGTCTGTACCCACGCTCCCACCAGCCCTGCCTGGCACAGGCGGCTCCTCCCAGCCTCACTGCCACTGGCTTGGGTCTCCCAAGATGCTCCCAGGGGCAGGCCTCCCTTCACAGCCCAGGCAGGCTGCCCTGGTCTCGGAGCCAGGCAGGGAGTGAGGCCAGCTGTGCAGAGCCCCTATCCCAAGCAGGGCTCCCCGGAGGCTGCCTGGGTGCCGGCCTGTCAGACCAGCTCGCATGCGGCCTGGCCCGCCCTGCCCAAGGTGGCCCTCAGCATCCGGGCAGAGGAGCAGGAGTCCCTGGGCCTGTTTCAGTAAGACCACTCTGGGCACACCCTCTCGGCACTGGCGACAGACACAGATGCTCGGGCCACTCCTTCCCGCCCCTGTCCCCTCAAGGCAGGGGCCAGCCACTGAGGGCCAGCCCAGGGTCTCTCTGATGGAAGAGATGGCACAGGGGACCTTGGGAGCCAGGCGGGAGCTGGAGTAGGTGGCGAGAGGCTTCCTTGGGCCCCTTGCCCATCAGCTGTGGGAAACCCCTGGGGCTGCAGCCCCAGGCCTGGACTGCCACGTAACTCAGCAAGTCCGGGGCTGGCAGCCACGGCTGCCCCAACCCGGGCCCCGCAAGGGCAAGGCATCAGGTCTCAAGGAGCGAGCTGTCAGGGCCAGGGATGTTTTGACGGAGACTGTAGATAGGGCTGCCGTTGGTCAGCCAGGCAGCCTGATGGGACCTTGTCGGGTGAGGTGAGGCGGGCTCGGCCCCCAGACCAGCCCTCCCTACCCCCCACACATGGCCCCCAGAGGCAACACGCCCTGAAACTCCAATTTCCCTCCGGCGAACGGCCTGGGGATTCAGAGAACTGTCACCTACCCTGCCCTCTGGACAATCTCACAGGAGGAGACAGGACCAGATGCCCCCCAGGGTGGACCCCAGTCTGTGGGGCCTCCCTCCAGGGGCACCCTAGGGAGGGCATGAGAGGGGTGTGGCTCAGCCCCCAGCCTCCGCGCCCCACCCCCAACTGCTGCAGAGGTGCCGGCCACAGGCCACGGCAGCCACGAGCGCCTCTGGCCCTCCAGACGTCATCCTGTGGCAGACCCTGAGCAAACCCCGCCTTGATCCCGCCGGGAAAGAGGGCAAAGGAGGGGCAGGGGATGGGAGCCTAGTAGATGCCCAGGGGCGTGGCTGGGGATGCACCTGCGGCACCACGAGGGCCGTTCAGGAAGGAGGCTGCTGGCCAGCAGGTGCCCTGGAGAGCTAGGGAGTCAGGTAGGGGAGTGGAGGCTGGGCCTAGGACAGGCAGCTGGGGAGCCCGGAGGGCAAGAGGGGCCAGGGTGAGACTGGGCCAGGCTTGGACATGGACTGGAGAGGGGCAGGGGTCCAAGTGGTGAACAGCTCCAGGGTAAAGGAGGGTCCGGAGGAGGAGGCCCCACCTTGATGACTGTGTGGGAGGGAGGTAAGGCCTGCAGGAGAAAGGAGGGGAGGCAGGAGGCGGAGCGGGTCGCCAGCTGCCTGGGGGGGTCTCCTGTGGCGCATCCTCCAGGTCCCCACCCTACCTCCCAACCAGGGCGTTGTAATGTCCCCAGGAGGCAGGACAAGCCCCCCGGATCAGGGTGGTGGGTGGGGCGCGTGCAGCTTCCCTGGGGCGGAGGTGCAGACCCCCAAGTGCTGCCGAGTCAAGGGTGGGCCTGCTGGCCGGGATGGGCCGCCCTGGGGGAGCCTGGGCCTCCACGGAGCCCTAGCAGGGGCCTAGGCGCGCCAGCGGAAGGGCCTCCCCGGGCTCAGGAGGCGGGCAAGGGGTTAAAGGATCGGGTTTTCCTTGGGATCCGGCAGAAAAGGGAGGCGGCGCCCCAGAGGAAAGGGCCTCCGAGTAGGCGAAGCGCGCGCCTTCAGGAAGGGTTGATGCAGGCGCGGATCCCGGGCTCGCTCAGGCCCCGACCCGCGGGCACCGCCCCCCTCCCCGCGCCCTGCCCGGCGCCGCA
>JAVSCE010006228.1:0-12649 GCA_032199065.1 Smutsia gigantea
AGCTAGGATTATAAGTTAAGTCAGCTGCCAATGGAGGAAAATTCCATTAAATTGAAAATTCCATTTCACCAGAGTATGTACATAGTATTTGACTTATTACCATTTGCCTTGCTTTTTTAGTACATTTAAATTCATCTAGCGGAAAATGTACAGCTCTTGTTTAAATATATTTTGGTTAAATCTATACTTAATTTGACACTCATTTATGAAGCATTAAAGGTTTTATTTTTTTAGATGCATTCTGTGCATGTATTCAGCCTTTAGTTGACAGGTATAAAGAAGAAAAGATAGAAGTAAGGAAGGATGAGAGGAAGGAAGGAAAATAGAAAGAAGAGAAAGAAAATGAAAAATTGAAAGCAGGAGAGACACACATAACCGATGCTGCCTTCAGCACAGAGAGAAGATTTTTCCAATAAATTACCACAGCAAACCTGCTTCTGCCACAGGCAGAATCTATTGATCAGTCTATTTGGTTTCTCACTGTTGGTTTACAAATCAAATGCAAGTGTGTTGTTGCTTCCAGCATAAGCTGAAATGGATATGCAAAGCACTCCTGTTCAGTTCTGTGAGCTATAGGAAGGAGTGACTTCTGGGACACAATGTCAAGAATGCTGTCCTTCTGGGTATCTGGAAACATTTCATTTTCTATCCAAAGACATATCTAAGAATTCATTTATGTTGAATTATGATGATTTTTAATGAATGTATTTTCAGATACAAATAATGGAGACAAAACAGGGTAGATGGCAACATAGAGCCTTGGTAGTTTCAGTCTCCTGGACTGCTCCCTATCTCCCTTGTGAGTTCAAAAGGCACTCATGACATCCCCCAACACTTTCATTCTCCTCCTCAGTCAATACATGAGATTAGATACTTCAGGAATGTGGAGATGCAAATAACCAAGACAAATAAATTGTTAGCTCCCTGGAGAATTGCATTTCACGTGGGATTATAGCCTATAAGTAGACAAATAAAACGGGGTCAGCTCCTTATGGGAAAGAATGATTTTAATCAAGAGACCTGAAATCCCAACTTATAGTGATCATCCATCACATCTACTCAAAAATTCACTTAATCACTTTTTTATTCTTAGATTTATTCATTCATTTGATAAATATAGAGGAGCATCTACAATATGCCAGGCATGGTATGCATTCTGAGATTCAAAGACAAACCAGTAGGCAAAACCTTCTTATGACATAATATGAAATAATGGCTGAAAGCTTCCAATGTTTGGCAAAAGACACAAAGAAGCTGAGTGAGTCCCAAAGAAATCTATGCCATGACATATAATTAAACTTTTGAAACCTAAAGACAAAGAAAAAATCTGGAACGCAGCCAGTGAAAAGTGTTTCATTACCTGTACAGAAACACCAATTTGAATGATAGAATATTTCTTATCTAAAACCATGGAGGCTAGAAAAAAATGATCAACTATGAATTCTACATGTGGCAAAATGATCCTTCGGGAATGATGGGAAAATAAAACAATCTCAGATAAAAGAAAACTGAAAGAATTTGTTGCTAAAAGCCTTACCCTTAAAGATTAACTAAAAGGAGTTTTTCAAACAGAAAGGAAATGATAAAAAAAGGAATTTTAGAGCACCAGGAACAACAGAAGAGCAGGAACATGGGTAACACAATAGAGTATGCTTTCCCTGATGAGTTTCATAAATCATGTTTGATGATTGAAACGAAAATTATAGCAGCATGTGATACTCAAGACAATGATATTAAAAGTAGTAGGGAGAATTATAAATATATATGCACCCAACACAGGAGCGCCGGCATATGTGAAACAAATACTAACAGAATTAAAAGAGGAAATAGACAGCAATGCATTCATTTTAGGTGACTTCAACACACCACTCACTCCAAAGGACAGATCAACCAGACAGAAAATAAGTAAAGACACAGAGGCACTGAACAACACACTAGAACAGATGGACCTAACAGACATCTACAGAACTCTGCACCCAAAAGCAACAGAATACACATTCTTCTCAAGTGCACATGGAACATTTTCCAGAATAGACCACATACTAGGCCACAAAAAGAACCTCAGTAAAGTCGAAAATATTGAAATTCTACCAACCAATTTCTCAGATCATAAAGGTATTAAACTAGAATTAAATTTTAGAAAGAAAACAAAAAGGCTCACAAATACATGGAGACTTAACAACACTCTCCTAATTAATCAATGGGTTAATGACCAAATCAAAACAGAAATCAAAGAGTATATGGAGACAAATGACAACAACAACATAAAGCCACAACTTCCATGGGACGCAGCAAAGGCAGTTCTAAGAGGAAAGTATATTGCAATCCAGCCCTATCTAAAGAAAAAGAACATTCCCAAATGAATAGTCTAAAGACACAATTACTGAAATTGGAAAAAGAACAAATGAGACCCAAAGTCACCAGAAGGAAGGACATAATAAAGATCAGAGAAGAAATAAATAAAACTGAGAAGAATAAAACAATAGAAAAAATCAATAAAACCAAGAGCTGGTTCTTTGAAAAAATAAACAAAATAGACAAAACCCTAGCCAGACTCATTAAGAGAAAAAGAGAATCTACACACATAAACACAATCAGAAATGAGAAAGGAAAAATCACGACGGATCCCACAGAAATACAAAGAATCATAAGAGAATATTATGAGAATCTATATGCTAACAAGCTGGAAAACCTAGAAGAAATGGACAACTTCTTAGAAAAATACAACCTTCCAAAACTGACCAAACAAGAAACAGAAAAACTAAACAGACCAATCACCAACAATGAAATTCAATCGGTAATCAAAAACCTACCCCAGAACAAAACCCCCGGACAAGATGGATTCACCTCTGAATTCTACCAGACATATAGAGAAGAAATAACACCGATTCTCCTTAAAGTTTTCCAAAAAATAGAAGAGGAGGGAATACTTCCAAACTCATTCTATGAAGCCAGCATCACTCTAATACCAAAACCGGGCAAAGACCTCACCAAAAAAGAAAATTACAGACCAATATCCCTGATGAACGTAGATGCAAAAATACTCAACAAAATATTAGCAAACCGAATTCAAAAATACATCAAGAGGATCATACACCATGATCAAGTGGGATTCATCCCAGGGATGCAAGGATGGTACAACATTCGAAAATCCATCAACATCATCCACCACATCAATAAAAAGAAGAACAAAAACCACATGATCATCTCCATAGATGCAGAAAAAGCATTTGACAAAATTCAGCATCCATTCATGATTAAAACTCTCAACAAAATGGGTATAGATGGCAAGTACCTCAACATCATAAAGGCCATATATGACAAACCCACAGCTAACATCATACTTAACGGCGAGAAGCTATAAGCTTTTCATCTAAGATCGGGAACAAGACAGGGATGCCCACTCTCTCCACTGTTATTCAACATAGTACTGGAGGTCCTAGCCATGGCGATCAGACAAAAAAAAGACATACAATGCATCCAGATTGGTAAAGAAGAAGTCAAATTGTCACTATTTGCAGATGACATGATACTGTACATAAAAAACCCTAAAGACTCCACTCCAAAACTACTAGAACTAATATCTGAATTCAGCAGTTGCAGGTTACAAAATTAACACACAGAAATCTGTTGCTTTCCTATACACTAATAATGAGCAGACAGAAAGAGAAATCAGAAAAACAATTCCATTCACAATTACATCAAAAAGAATAAAATACCTAGGAATAAACCTAACAAAGGAAGTGAAAGACCTGTACTCTGAAAACTACAAGACACTCCTGAGAGAAATTAAAGAGGACACTAACAAATGGAAATGCATCCCATGCTCTTGGCTAGGAAGAATAAATATTGTCAAAATGGCTATACTACCTAAAGCAATATACAGATTCAACGCAATCCCTATCAAACTACCAACAGCTTTC
Source organism: Smutsia gigantea (assembly GCA_032199065.1). Classification (NCBI taxonomy): domain Eukaryota; kingdom Metazoa; phylum Chordata; class Mammalia; order Pholidota; family Manidae; genus Smutsia; species Smutsia gigantea. The sequence goes on from JAVSCE010006228.1 coordinate 3,924, forward strand.
TTCCATGAACTGGAACAAGTAATTCTAAAATTCATATGGAACCACAAAAGACCCCGAATAGCCAAAGCAATCCTGAGAAAGAGGAATAAAACAGGGGGAATTATGCTTCCTGACTTCAAGCTCTACTACAAAGCCACACTAATTAAGACAATTTGGTATTGGCACAAAAACAGACCCACAGACCAGTGGAATAGAATAGAAAATCCAAACATCAACCCAAACATATACAGTCAATTAATATTTGATAAGGGAGCCTTGGATATACACTGGGGAGATGACGGCCTCTTCAGCAGCTGGTGTTGGAAAAACTGGACAGCTACATGTAAGAGAATGAAACTGGACTACTGTCTAGCCACATACACAAAGGTAAACTCAAGGTGGATCAAAGACCTGAATGTAAGTCATGAAAGCATAAAACTCTTAGAAAAAAATATAGGCAAAAATCTCTTGGACATAAACATGAGCGACCTCTTCATGAACATATCTCCCCGGCAAAGGAAACAAAAGCAAAAATGATCAAGTGGGACTATATCAAGCTGAAAAGCTTCTGTACAGCAAAGGACACCATCAGCAGAACAAAAAGACATCGTACAGTATGGGAGAATATAGTCATAAATGATGTATCCGATAAGGGGTTGACATCCAAAGTATATAAAGAACTCACACACCTCAACAAACAAAAAGCAAATAGTCCAATTAAGAAATGGGCAGAGGACATGAACATACACTTCTCCAAAGAAGAAATTCAGATGGCCAACAGGCACATGAAAAGATGCTCCACATCACTAATCATCAGAGAAATGCAGATTCAAACCACAATGAGATATCACCTCACACCAGTGAGGATGGCCAACATCCAAAACACAAACAACAACAAATGTTGGCGAGATGTGGAGAAAAGGGAACCCTCTTACACTGCTGGTGGGACTGCAAATTAGTTCAACCATTGTGGAAAGCAGTATGGAGGTTCCTCAAAAAACTCAAAATAGAAATACCATTTGACCCAGGAATTCCACTCCTAGGAATTTACCCTAAGAATGCAGCAGCCCAGTTTGAAAAAGACATATGCCCCCCTATGTTTATCGCAGCAGTATTTACAATAGCCAAGAAATGAAAGCAACCGAAGTGTCCTTCAGTAGATGAATGGATAAAGAAGAAGTGGTACATATACACAATGGAATATTATTCAGCCATAAGAAGAAAACAAACCTACCATTTGCAACAACATGGATGGAGCTAGAAGGTATTATGCTCAGTGAAATAAGCCAAGCAGAAATAGACAAGTACCAAATGATTTCACTCATATGTGGAGTATAAGAACTAAGAAAAGAACTGAAGGAACAAAACAGCAGCAGACTCACAGAACCCAAGAATGGACTAATATTTACCAAAGGGAAAGGGACTGGGGAGGATGGGTGGGAAGGGAGGGATAAGGGGGAAAAGGGGCCTAACAATTAGCAGATGTAATGTTAGGGGGCATGGGGAAGGCAGTACAACTCCGAGAAGACAAGTAATGATTCTATAGCATCTCACTACACTGATGGACAGTGACTGTAATGGGGTTGGTGGGGGGAACCTGATGAAGAGGGTAGTTTAATCACCATAATATTGCACCTGTAATTGTAGATCAATGATACCAAAATAAACTTAAAAAAAAAAGTAGTAGGGAGAGGGACCTAAACTTCAATGGGTTTCCACACTTCACTCAGAGTGGTGAAGTATTGATATAAGTAGACTGTTATAAGTCACATATGTATATTGAAATACCCAGAGCAATCACTAAAGAAACTATAGAGATACAGCCATAAACACCGTTAATAAATCAAGATGGAACCCTAAAACCTATTCAAGTAACCCACCAAAACCCTAAAACCTATTCAAGTAACCCACCAAAAAAGCAAAACAAACAGGAAAATAAGATCCAGTAGGAACAAATAGAAATCAAATAACAAAATACAAAATTAAGACTAACATATTGATAATTACCTTACAGATAAGTCATAGATATACACCAATCAAAGAACAGAGATGGGCAGAGAGGATTTTAAAAAACATAGCCCAACTATATGATATTTTCAAGAAACAAATTTCAAACTAAGTGACATAGGTAAATTGAAAGTAAAAGGATACAAAAAGATAAATCACACAATCATTAATGTGAAAAAGCAGAGTGGCTATGTGAAAACCTGAAAAAAGACTTCAGATAAAATAAAAATTACTAAAAATAAAGAGTGACATTACTTAATGATAAAAGGATCAATCCATCAGGAAGACATAACAAACCTAAATGTGTATGTGCACAACAAGAGAATTTCAAAAAACATGAAGAAAAAGATATAGAGCTGAAAGGAGAAACAGTTAAATCCACAGTTATAATTGAAGACTTCAGTAGCCATACCTCAATAACTGATAGAATAACCACACAGAAAATCAGCAAGGATATAGAAGAACTAAATAACACTACCAACCAACAGAATCTAATGGACATTTATAGAACACTCCACCCAACAATAGTGAAAATGCCATCTTTTTAAGTGCTCATGGAATATATACCAAGACAAACAGAATGATACCACAACCTGGGACATGAAGCAAACATTGACAAATTTAAAGGATTGTAATCATACGGTATTTTCTCTGACCATGATGGAATTAAACTAAAATTAACAGAAAGATAAGAGAAACATCTCCAAACACTTAGAAGTTAAATAATACACTTCTGAATAATCCAGGAGCCAAAATTGGAAAACATATTGAACTGAATGAAAATAAAAATACAGCATGTCAAAATTTGTGAGGCACGACTAAAGCAGTGGAGAGGGAAATTTATAGTCCTAAACACTGACATTAGAAAAGGAGGAAAGGTCTTAAATCAATAATCTAAGCTTCCATTTCAAGAACCTAGAAAAAGAACAGGGCAATAACACAAAGCAAGTAGAGGGAAGGCAATAATAAAGATAAGAACAGAAATCAACAAAATTAAGAACAGAAAAGCAGTAGAGCAAATCAACAAAACAGAGTTTGTTCTTCAAAAAGATCACTAAAATTGACAAATATCTATCAAGATTTACAAAGAAAAAAGAGAGAAGACACTAATTATTAATATCAGGAATAAAACGAGGGATATAGCTGTAGACCCTATAGACATGAAAAGGATATGAGATTACTGTGACCAACTTTACAGGCATAAAATTGACATCTTAAATGAAATAGATCAGTTCCTTGAAAAACAAGCTAATCCATATGAAATATAAAATTTGAATAGCCCTGTAACAATTGAGGAAATTGGATCTGTAATTTTAAAATTTCCATAAGATAAATGTTCAGACCCAGATGCTTTCCCTGGAGAATTCTATCAAATATTTAACAATTAACATAAATTCTACACAATCTCATTCTAGGAAATAAAAGAAGAGGGAATACTTTCAATTCATTTTATAAAGCCAGTATTACTGTGATGTCAAAACCAGAAAATGACTTAAAAAAAGAAAGCTACAGACCAATATCTCTTATGAGCAAAGATAAAAAATCCTTAACACAATAAAACAAATAAGAATCAGCAATATATAAGAACTATATCATGACCAAGTGAGGTTTATTCCAGGTATGCAAGGCTAGTTCAATATTCAGATATCAAAGTAATCATAATCTGCCTTATCAACAGGATACAGAAAAACCATATGATCATATCAATTGAGATGGAAAATGTATTTGAAAAAATTCATCAGAATTCATGATAAAAAATTCCCAGAAAAATGGGAATAGAGGGAACTTTTTCAATTTGATAAAAAGCATCTACAAAAAACCTAAAGCTAATATTATACTCAATGGTGAAAAACCAAATACATTCTAAGATCAGGAAAAATGTGAAGACATCTGCTTATACTAGTTTTTTCACATAGTACTAGAAATTCTAGCTATTTCAATAAGGCAAGAAAAGGAAATAAAAATCACACAAGTCATAAAGGAAGAAAGAAAACAGTTATTATTTGCAAATTGCATGATTATCTATGTAGAAAATCTCAAGGAATCTACAAAATAAAGCAAAACTCCTAGAACTAGTAAGTGAGTTTAGTATGATGGCAGGACACAAGGTAAACATTAAAAAATTGATCATACCTCTACATACTAGCAATGAATATGTGAACATTGAAATTAAAAATGTAATATCATTTAAAATTGATCAACAGTAAATTAAATACTTAATTGTGACACTAAAAAATGCACAGGAGTTCTATGCTGAAAAATACAAAATACTGATGAAAAAAATCAAAGAAGACAAATAGAGAGCCATGCCTTGTTCATGGACTTGAAACTTAACATAGTAAAGATGTCAGTTCTCCCCAGACTGAAGTACACATTTCATTTAATTTCTATCAAAGTCCCAGCCAGGTTTTTTTCTAGATACAGACAAGTTTATTTTAAAATTTACATGGAAGTGCAAAGGAACTGAAATGGTTAAAATAATTTTGAAGAAGAATGAAATGGGTAGAAATAGTCTACCTTATTTCAAGACTTATTATATAATCAAGTGACCAAGACTGTGGTACTGGCAGAGGGATGGACATACAGAACAATAGAAAGAATAGGGAATCCAGAAATAGACCCACACACATATGTCAAATTGACTTTTGACAAAGGTAAAAAAGTGATTCAATGAAGAAATGATAGACTTTTCAGCAAATAATGCTGAAGCAACTGGACAGCCATAGGCCAAAACTAAACTTTGATCTAGGTCTTACACCTTAAACATAAATTAACTCAAAATGGGTACAGACTTAAACGTAAAATGAAAAACTGTGAGAGTTTTAGAACAAAACGTAGGAGACAATCTTTGGAATTTGGGGCTAGGCAAAGAGTTCTTAGACTTGATGCCAAAAGAACAACCCACAAAAGGAAAAACTGATAAATTGGACTCCAACAAAATTAAAAACTTTGCCTTGCAAAAGACCTTGTTAAGACGATAAAAGGCAGTGAGGAGAAAATAAAGGCAAACTACTGTTGGTTCACAAGCTCCTCGGGAGCTTCTTGGTTGTGATCTGAAACTGGGACCCCCCCAAACAGAAGGCAGGGAGACACTGAAGAAAGAGGAAAGCCACTCCAGATTGGTAGGTGGCAGGTTTAATAAACAAGGGACCTTATATACAAGTCTTTTTTTTTTTGATGACCACAAGACAAGTAGACCTCTGCCCCCACTCACCAAATCTTAAACGTTTACATGAAGGCCTTAACTGGGTTCAGTCATATATACTGTCCAGATGATCTCAAAACTACAGTATCTCAAGGCCACATCCTTGGGGCAGGCTCTGAGAGCCGGGAAGGTAGGCAAAAGCCACAATCCAAGGACAGGGAGGGGATGGGGAGCCTCTGATTGCTGGGTTCCAGCTCATAGGTCAACTGGTGGTCACATCTTGATGACTTCCTCTAAAAATTATATATACAATAGAGGACTTGTATGTTAAATATATAAAGAAATTCCAAAACTCAACATTAAGAAACAATAATCCAATCAAAAATGGTCAAAAACATGACCAGACATTTCACCAAAGAGGATGTATAGATCACTAATGAGCACATGAAAAGATATTTAAAAGCATCAGCCATTAAGGAAATGAAAATTAAAACCAGAATGAGATGTTCTTGCACACCTATCAAAATGGCTACAATAAACCATAGTGACAACACCAAATACTGATACAGATGTGGAGAAACTGGCTCACTCATACACTGCTGGTAGGAATGTAAAATGTAAGAAAACTTTTCCAAGTTTCTTTAAAAAAAAAAACTAAACATGCAGTTACCTTATTTCCTAGCATTGCGCTCTTGGGCATTTATCCCAGAGAATTAACAACTTACATTCACACAAAAACCTGCACACAAATGTTCATAGTAGCATCATTTAACAGGTCATGTGTCTTTCAGTAGGCAAACTAGGTAAATAGCTGTGGTACATCCATACCACAGCATACTACTTAGCAATAAAAAGGAAAGAACTATTGACACATACAACTACTTTGATAAATCTTCATGGAATCACACTGACTGAAAAAAGCCAATCTCAAAACGTTACATACTGTGCTATCCCATTTATGCAACTCTTTGAAATGACATTTTAGAAATGAAGGACAGATTAGTGATTGTTATAAGTTAGAGACATGGAGGGCAGGGGAAAAGGGGGTATGATTATAAAAGTGAAACATAAGAGATCTTTGAAGTACTGGAAATGTTCAATATTTTGACTATGGTGGTAGATATGCAAAACAACATGGGCATTATAATTGTGTAATATGTAACTCAGACACAGACATGTACACACAGATAGACACAAACACAAATAAGTGCAAGTAAAACTGGGAAAATCTGAATAAGATGATTGAATTGTATCAATGTCAGTATCCTGGTTGTGATGTTGTATTATATTTTTGCAAAATGTTACCTCAGAGGAAACTGGGTAACATTCACAAGAGTGCTCTTTGTATTTTTTCTTACAATGGCATGTGAATCTACAAATATCTCAATAAAAATTTCAAATGACAAGTAATATGGACAGTAGGATCCCAACTTTATCTTTTAAATATATAGCTAAATCTAGAGGATTATTCAATAATCTGCTAACAATGATTGTTTGGGGGTTGTAGAATTATGGATGATGTTTGTTTCTTCTCTAGACTGTTCTGACTTTCAAAAATATTTATGATGAGCATCCAAAGATGGTACTATCATAAAAACAAGCTGTTGATTTAAGTATCAATGTAACAAGGTTCTTGAGAAATGTACAAAGAGAAAGATTAAAGCTAGGGGGACAAATTAATTCTAGTAATATTTACAATTAAACTAAAGTGGAAAGGAGAACATTTAACTTCAAATATTTCTGCCACACTGTAGGTCTGTTTTTTCTTGGTTTTTCAGTTTTTAAAGACACCTCCTGTACTTCGAAGGCATACTTCACTAGGTTAAAAGGTCTAGGTTTTAAAACAAGATGATTGATGGGCCTGTATTTCTGAAAGTTATTCTTTTTAAAGTGCAGGAGAAGAAACTAAAGTGATAGAGCCTACATGTATAAAATGAGAAAGAGGAGGAGTGGTGGAGTGAAATTTGAAAAGTAAGACTAACAGCCCAGATGAAAGGTAGTGAGAAACTGAAATATGTAAAGCAGTCATTGTAAGAAGTGTACAGGAGTGAACAGTCACACGACACATTAAAGAATAGGAATTTGATTGTATCAGTTGAGGAATCTAACACAGAGTTGGTTACACAAGTGAGAGAGGAGCTGGGAGCCAAACAGGAGCCCAGTGAGAAACCAGAGATTGTTAAGAGTAAGAAGCTCCCACCATTGCTCAGCCAGAAAAACAAGGGATGAAGCCATGTTACTGAACCTCAGGGGCCAGGATTGCCTCGAAGAAGTTGGAAATACAGTAACTTCTCTGTCAAGAACCGAAGCCGCAAACGTAGCCACAGCTGGAAAATCTGCCCACATCAGAGAGAAAGGGTAGAAACACCCTAGTTTCTTTCTCGTTCCCACTCTCCAATCTCCTACCCATGCCAAATCCATTTTCAGGCAAGATAACTTGAGAGCCTGGGGAATGCAGCTTTTAGAAGTCAACTTTCTGGATAATTCTTCTTAGCTACTCAGCATCCATTCTTACCTCACACCCATATGTAACAAAGTCATGCTTCTGCCAGACATGAGACAACTACTCATGATGCAACTCACCGCCTCTCTCCAACAAGGGGAGTAAGAAAGTTTAATTCAGCAGTTTTCTGTCTCAAGTCCAAGATTTCAAAGCATTATGGAATCCCTCCTATAAATACTAGATGTGGCTCCTTGCAGTCTGGTGACTATAAGTTAAATTACTAAGTGCTTACTACCAACACTCATATAAAATAGTAGGAAGAAAGAAGTGAAATAAAAAAAGAAATTGATGATTATTGCATGTGTAATGAGTATGCCTAGCTGCTACAATTTGTGTTCCTATAACTAGTCATGTAGCCATAGTTGATATTTATCACTTTCTTCTTCCACCACATATTTTGTTATTCTTGCCCTCTTAGCACCGTGGCTGGTTGCAGTTCCTTATGCAGTGAGGCAATCCAATCTGTCATTCCTGAAAGTTCTGAATCTTTGGTTGTCTTGTGCTTATTAGGTTGCTGTAGACTTCGATTGACTTACTATCAGACACAGAAGTACTAAAAGATGTCCCCATGAATCTCTTGAGTTTAAGATATAGTCACCTGTCCCCACTGTACAGCAGCAAACCAATTTATCATTGTTACTTATGATCAATCACCTCAGCCAATATAACCACCCCTCCTCTGGTTGTTGGCTCAGTGGTATGAGAAACTCCAAATGCCAGGTGACAGTCTCAACTTCTAGTTTAGAATGAGACTAGATGGAACCATTTCTTCCTGGGGAATTTCTAGACCAGCAGAGCTGAAGGCTGTGGACAAGAAGCAAAAATTCTGTGAGTGGATTATTATATAATCATGAGAAAGGCCATTTCTAATTCTTCCCCTTAATTCTTGGGCCCATGTATTATGTGTAAGGGAGAAAAAACATACCATCTATTGGTTACTGGCTCAAAGCATATGCCATATCCTGAGGGAGAACATCCCAACCACACAGAATATAATCTTCCAGTTGGTACCATAACTGAATCTTAAGTCATTCCACTATTTTATCAGGTCAGCAGCTCCTAAGTAATGGGGTGAACATCGAGATCAGTAAA
>JAVSCE010006229.1:0-31729 GCA_032199065.1 Smutsia gigantea
TTTGCCCGCAGGTAGCAGCCTTTGTGGAACCCGCCTCCCCACCACGCTCGTGGGCCGGCTGCCTTCGGAGACCCTAGAGGTGCTCCTGCCGGCGGCGCCCCTGCCCAGCGCTTTGTGCCCGGAGTGGTGTGGGTGCCGGGCGCGCTCGGGGCCCGGCGTCGGAGTCGCGCTGTTCAGTGTGATGCTGACCGGCCCGACGGTGCTTTCAGTGAGCGCCGGGAAGCCCGTTGAAAGATCCACAGGAGAAGCTACAGATATGGCTGCTTCGGGTCGGAGCCGCCTGTACTAATGGCCACCTGGTGCCCGGCCAGGGCCCCGCTCTTCCCTGTCGGGCGTGTGAGGACCCAGCAGGCCTCTGGCCCTGGTCTCGGCCCAGCACACGCTCTTGGGCCGGGTCGCACACCGAATCCCCGACTCCTAGCCACATGCAGGGAAACAACCTGCGTGTCAAACTTGGACTGTAAAGAATTGTTTTGGGTTGTCCTCTGGCGAGTAGCCAGATCATGTTTTGTTTTTTAAAGTTCTGAGAGGAGACCGTGTTGTGAAACCAGAAATGTGGCCCTCAGCCTGTGGGGTTCGCATTTAGTCACTTCAAAACTGTGTCTCCACGTTTTTCCCGATCGTGATCGCTGGTTTTTCAAGTTTATTTGTTTTAAGTAAGTCAGGCTTCATTTTGGAATAGAATGTGTAGAGTGTGTAATTGGTATGTTGTAACTTTGAGGTAGTAAAAGTAAAGTAGCAGAAATTGTTAAAATGTGGAGAGTAAATACCATTTTTAACAGTTCTTTTTTCATTTCTAGTTTTAATATATAAGCAGAATTTCTCAAAACCGATGTAAAGAAAATGTTTAATTCCTACTTTTTTTAAAAGATAAATTCCAAGTTAATTTATACAGATAAGCTGGGATATACAGACGAGAAGGAAAGTGTGGTTTTCCATAGACTATTATTTTCCATTCAAAGTGGTAAACATCAGAAAACAGAAATATCTTAACATTTCTAGTAATTTCCAAAAGTTCTGTTCTGTTAAAATGTATTGTTCTGATAAAAATAATACGGAGTTTTTCTTACATGAGCACATTATACATATAAAAAGGAAGGTTTAAAAAGAATAGGAATGCTAAAACATAACTATAATTTCTGTGAAGTTTATTTAGGAATCTATTGAGTAACTTGCATATGCTTGAGATTTTAATTTGCTTCTAGAAAGCACATTATATGTTTATCATCTTCATGCCAACGGAAAAGGTGTTGGGAGGACTTTGACTTACTAGGATTTCAGATACAGAAATTAGCATTTTAGGATTTTAGATACAGAAATTTAAGATCCCTGGTTAGTTAAGTGTCTATTTGCATCTTTGAAGATGTACTACTTATGTTCCTTGACTTTCAAGTACCTGAATTTCACATGAGACAGTATTTCCATGGCTTTAAACAAGACCGCATTCAGATTTTCCGCTCCCGTCTCAGCTCCAGGCTGCTCCGGGCCACAACCTACACTGGAGCTGGAGCTCACAGTAGACATTAAGAATGTAAAGTCTGAACCCTTCCAAAAGTAAAGTGGGCAGTTTGCCCTAAAAGGCATAAACTTTTATGTTTGCCATTTTTGTAACACTCCCTATTTCAGTTTACTTGTTTAGTCGGGAATAGTTTCTGTCATGAAGGGTGCTTTGTCCATGTTTGAATTATTCAGCCATTTATATGTTACATAGCATGCAACTTTGGGTAAACATCTGGCACATCCATGTGGTTTCATTGTTCTGTTTGCCGTTCACCTGTTTGTTTCTTCTCACGATGATGTGCATCCACAAAACAGCTATTTCTCTTTCATGCACAGTGCTGGCCAGTAAAACTTGTATTCTTTCTGATGAGCTGGTATTGAGGTGGGAGAGAGACAAGGAGGAGCTAAAAATGAAGTCAACAAAGTATGTGAAATTTGTTCTCTGCCTTTCTGTCTCTGGAAGTTCTTAAGACCATGTTTTTTTCCAAGAATACAAATTTTTGTTAAGTGTTGAAGTGACTCGTAAGAAGTTAGTCCTTTATTCAGTTCCTCACAACTTTTCAAAGTTAATCTGGGATATAAAATGTCTGGACTGGAATCCAAAAGTGTACAGAATTTGAGTGAAATATGACTCTTGTGCTTTACATACACTAAATCATTCTGTGAAAGAACATGAGAACACCAGATAGCAAACTGTACAGTACTCTCAACACATTTTTATAAAGTAAAAACAACTATATTCTTTATTTTCCCAGCAATTTCATGAAGCTTGACTCCTCACATCTCCCAACTCCCCTCCCCACAATTCATTAGTTATGGTTGGCTATACATAGACTTAAGGATATGTTTGTCAGTTTTTTTTTTTTACAGAAGCCACAACAAATTGTAGACATGTGGCAAAAATTTATGCTTAGTTTGGATTTGGTAAAAAACACAGAAAGATTATTAGAAAATAAAACCTAACCCAAAGATATTTGTATTGTTTTGACACTGCATCTGTGAAGGAGAAAGGACGGTTACCAGGAGTGATGGAATGTTAGTATTTTAGATCTGAATGAACACTCAAGAGTGAAATTCATTTATAAGTTATGTTCCCTGCTTAAAAATACATTGAGTGTGTATGTCGGTGTCCCCAGTCACTTGTCTAAGCTGAGAGCCACAGAGATTGACTTGGTTTTTCTTTCTGTTTCTTGTCTTTTTCTCAAACCTTTCAACTCTTGTTAGTATCATTATTTCTAACATGCTTTTGTGGCCAACTTGTTTTTTTGGAGGTTGGTTTGGTAATTTGAAAAAACTTTATCTTTAATAGCAAATGTTAATAGAGACTAAGAAGCAAAGGGACAGCTCGCTCTTGGAGATACTATTGAGTTTTTGCACTTAGAACAAAATGGGTTGTTACAGCTTCTCATGCAATCTAAGTTATTTATCAGCTTTCAAAAAGCATTTGCAGAACCATCATTTCATTGATTACAATTGAAGAGGCATTTCAGTTATTTTACCATTAGCTTTTAAAATAATCATCCACATCCATTATTGTACAGAATGTTTATAAAACTTTAAAAATTGATAACTGTGCACATTTTGTGAATTTGTTTTTGTTTAGAAGTGAGAGTCATTTTTGCCTGAATTTTCATGTGTAGCTATATAAGTTTTCTTTTAACAGATTTACTTAACTCACTAAATTGTTGGTTGACAGCCACTCTTCCCATCAAAATCACTGTACTCCTCCATCTTACTCTGTTGGGCAGTAGGTTCTTTCCTGAAATCTGATAGATAATTGCATATCAGGCATGGGGTGGGTAGCACATGAAATGAGCAAGATCGTGTTCCAGTCCTTAAGGAGTCACCTTAAAAATGTATATTCTTTTATAGAAGTGAAAATATGATTTTGCTTGAACTCAGTTATTTTTTGTTTCAACTTAAAAAGAGAGGATCCTATTTTTGTCCTTAAGATACTGAGAAGATATTTTTAGGAAAAGCTTAGTTTTTTTTCCCAGCTGCTAATCACTTGTAATTTAGAGAAAAAGGCTCCAGATTGAATGTTCCTAAAGAATGCATATTTGTGCTCATGAACATCTTAATTTTGTGAATGTTACGGATCACTTTTCATCAGGAATATAGGGCTACGTGAGGTGAGTTCAGCCAAAGGCTATGAAGAAGAGTCTAACATCGGTACAATTATTTAGTAAAAGGATTACATTTGTGTAAGTATTCCCACATACTGCTGATTTTGACATATTGGAGGTAATACAGGAAGTCAGAGGAAGATGGGAAGAAGTTGTGGGTTTGAGTGCTATTACTATTTCTCCCTTGGAAAGTCTCTGAAGGTATTTGATAGCTCGCTCACACTCTAAGTGCCAACAAAAGCCCGAGTGTGCGGCCATCCGGTACAGTGCTCTGTATATATTTGCAAAGCATTTGAAAAAGTAAAAAGTCTTCTGGTGTTTGTTTGAGCATTGCTTGCACAGAACTGATGGTCTTACGCTGAATGATATTAGCGTCCCTTTTGATGTAGACATATTGAAATCAGAACTTTGAGAACTATGTCACTTTCAAATATTGTGTTTTTATGACCGAGAACAGAGAGATGCTGGCAGGCTTCTTGGTGTGCAGGAGCACTGAGGGGCCTGGGACTCAATGGGCTCGCTTCACCAGGCCATGTGCTTTAGTCGTTACACATTTCAGTGCTCAGATTAAACTTTACTATTGAATTTCTTCATAAAGTAGGTCTTCTCTCCATTAAGTTAATTATTAGGAAATATTTGTTTAACATTATTTAAGAAAAATAATTAAGGTTGAATGGGAGGCAAGAAAAAAACAGGTAGCTCATGTAACTTGGAGAAAAAGTTGACACACAAGGAGTTAATTTCTTTTTATGTTTTCAGAAATTACTTACACAAATTCAACCATGATCTAATTCTGTTCTTAACTTCGCCCTTCCTTCACACACATCGTAATAACATTTGTTGCCATCGTACCATATCACAGAAACATCCTGATCTCAATCTTTTTAATAGCTGTGTAGTACTCCATTGTGTGGATACGTACTGTAGCCACAGTTTTGACACATAAAACCAGCTGACAGTTTTCACAGTAAGTATTCATTCATATGCTGGACTTTAGTAGGAGGTCATAAGTTAGTATGCAGCTAGAATTTGGAATTAGAAAATAATACTGTTTATATAAAACTAGAAACTCAGATTCAAACATTTAGACTCTTATTCAAGATAAATGCATCAATTTCAAATATAATATTATTAGGAAAGAGCATTAATTCTAAGGACACGAAAAGAAGCAGATTTCCATTTTTAAAAATGTGGAATTGTAAAAAAGTTAGAGGTATGCTCTGAAACTTTCAAGTGTCCAAATTCTTTAGAAATCCTTAAACAATCCCTGCGTTGAGCATGCTGGTGTTGTCAGGGCAGGGAGAATGGACTGAGTCACGCAGGAATTTATTGTTTCTTTTTTATGAGCAATGATTTTCTTGGGAAGAAAAAAAAACTGACAGACATCTCCTTAAGTATATGTATAAAGTTCAGCTCAGGAATGGTCTCCCTTTGGCCCCTTTCCTTATTGGTTTGGCAGGTTCCTGGGTACAGGGTGAGGACATGAAGATCCCAAGCATCTCTTGTAAAATACTTGGGAATTTTCAGTGTGAGTGTTTACAAAAATTTATTTCCAAAATGTGTAATAACATAAACCGTTAATTCACACATGGTTATAAGAATTGACAGGAGGCTTGCATTTTATATAGTTTATTAAATAATATGCGTTGTGTCAGGGCACATATAGGTTAGGTAATACTTTCAAAAAAGTTGGGGAAATGTTAGCATATGATAATTTGCGCTTATAATCTGGAATATGCAAATGGTTTATGCCAGTACATTATTTCAGATGCCATTTGCTAATGATGCGTCTGTTTTCGTCTCTGTGCTGTCCCTTTTGGAAGCACCATGACCGAACCATGGCTTCAAAGTGCAACTGTCTTTTAAAATTTTACCTGTTAGAATTGTTACCCAAAAAGAAAGTAAATGTGCAGTTTTTTTCCTGTGTGAAATGGATTATATGAATATTTGATTGATTTTTCTTTCTAAAATTTGAATGCAGACATATTCCCTAAAGATGTTTGATAATCCAAAATTATTATGTGGGATAAACATTTGCCTTTGGATTGATTTACTTATTTTGAAGAAAATTATTTTCACTTTTGATTGTTTTATTTGGCGACTTTCATTTGTTGGCAAATCAAATATGTGTTGCCATGGTAATATTAACTACATTTCTTAAATTTGGGAATTCTTTAAAATGCATGAAGTTTTTGCTTCAACATGTAAAAGATGGGTTTTCTTTTGTGAGTTTTTTAGTACGTTTTCAGTAGTAATTGGTTTGCCAGTTGTGTTTTTCCTCTATATAAGTTTCTAGTTTAGATGTAAAATATTTTAATCATATCATGGTATCCTAGCTGACAATAGCTCTTGGCAGACACTTCTGTACATGTGATCAAATAGTTCATTTCTGTCACTTCAGAATGCTCATCATTAAGAAGGTGACAGGTCTTACCCTAACAGCCATGTCAAGACCATGGTTCTGGCCAGTGTTTGGGGAAGGGCAGGATCAGCCACTCCAAGATTCTGATACTCTCAGGATCTTGTGTTTCTTTTTTGGGTTGTGAGGAAGGAGAACTCTTTGAGAATTCATCAATTATATCTTATTAATTTTACCCTGTTTTCAAAAGTCACCATATGAAAATAAGTACAACTTAAAGATTTTTTATTTTGTTCTATTTTGGTCAGAGCTTCATCTGCAAGATGACTTGGCTTAAAGTTCTGTTTGTGTCCTTTAGTCAGAGTTCCATGTCACCCTGAAGGAGAAAGCTGAATGGGAATTGTTTGCCCTCGCACCTCTGGACGGGGGGCACCTGAGGTTGTGTGGTCGCTGTGTTTTGTGGGAAGTAGAAGGGAGTCTGTTAGACTCTGGGGAAACCTTATGAAAAAAGACTTTATATTTACAGGTTTACCTTTTGAAACCAAGGGCCGAAGGAGAGCTGTCTCTGTTGTGCCCCTACGCGAGGAGGTGTGTGGCTTTCAAGGGTCAGCCTCTTCAGTTCTTGTCTGGATCCTGCTTGTGTTGAATTTCAGCCAGCAAGTCTCCAGCATACAGGGGAATTTGAGATTTTTCTGCCTCCCCCATTTCTTCTGTTTTTGTTAAGTGTAAACAGTTCCTGCTGTAGTAACATAGACAAATATAGCAGAGAATGCTTTTCTGGAAGGAGAATGCTCCCTAAGCATTTTTTAACCATTTTTGGGAAGAATTGATCTTTCTGTGTATTTCAGACAGACTGAAAGAGTGGGAGGCTGTTGCTGTAAATTGAAGTGACATCATGTGTATTGCCCCCATTGATCCGCTTTTAGTCTCCAGCCAGGATAAAAGGAAATGGCATCAGGGAGGAAGCAGGCTTCATTTAGGCACAGATCCCAGAGTGATAATGGGGTAATAATAGAACTCACGCCACTGTCAGTCAGTGGCTGCATTAGTCCCAGGCTCATTCCCAGTCTGGGAGCCTCCCTGAGAGTCCCTTCGTGTGCGTCTGCAGGCGGGTGGCCACGCAGGGAGGTGATCTCCTTGGCCTTTGGAGGGGTGCGGGCAGGGGGGCTCCGGTGTTCCTGTGTCCTCACGTTGGCCCTCCTTGTGGATGGTGTGTAAGTAGTGAGATTTGCCCGTGACATTTTCTGAACTGGAAGGCGAGCTGGCCTCTTCGGCGTCCAGCTAAGGAGAAGTGGTGGAGGGCCTCCGTTGTGTGGGTGGTCCTCGGGGGGGGCCAGGCGTGTGAGTGATGGCCCTGTGACAGCAAGAGGCTTCTGGGAGTCAGGGTCTGTTCTCGTTGCACTGCTTGTAGATTAGGGGAGTGATTTTGGAAAACTTACGCTTTTTTTCCAAGAGCCTGGGTATAAACTCTTTGGAACTGTTCAAAGCTGTGCCGTTTGCCTCCACTCTTAAGCTGACTGGGAAAATACTAGGTAGGCTTTCTTTCTATGTGCGTTTCTGGGTAGTTAGCAACTAGGGGTCCTCCATGCTTAGAGCAAGAATAAAGACTTCTAAGTCTTAGCAAAGAGCACCGGTACCAACCGACTCCCTTCAGCATTTTACTTTCTGTAGTTGAGTTTTACAGTGTTGCAAAGTTTATTTTACGTACCCACATGACTTTGGCATCCCATAGTCTTATTTTGTCTGTTTCTGAGGCAGATGCATTTTTAAAATACTGAGCTGTTTTCCCTATGGAAAAAATAATAACCCCATCATGAATTCCTTGTTTATGTAAAGGGGAGGACTTTCTGTTCCTATCACTGTTGGACTGTGGGTGTGAGCACTATTAGACCTTCAGAAGTAAAGGCAGGTTCTTTTTAAATGTTTCAAGAAGCTGCTGTCTCAGGGCATAATGCTCTGGAACAAGTGCTTTGTCTTTATCAGTCCATAGTATCTGTCCTTCTCAGTACTGCTCTTGGCCTAGAAGTCACGTGAAATGTAATTTGATTTCTCCATGGGTGGAAGTGCCAGCGGCTGGGGCGGGTGGCACCCAGCCTGCATGTGGGCATGTCTGCTGTGCAGGCTCTCGGTGGCTTTGCAAACATTTCAGTTTATTACATAGTATCCATTTTCCTTGTAGGGTGGCTTTCCAGGGAGTAAGTGTTTATTTTACAAAGAGAAATGCACTGTGTTAAAGCAGACTACTACTTTCTGCTTTCTACCCTTTTCAAGGTCAGTAGTCTCATGGAAAAGTTATGTAAAGTTACTGGTTTGTGGATGAAAGAAATTTTTGCTTTATTGTCTGTGTACTAAAATGGCACTTCATCAGTGATTTTTCTCATTATTTAGAAACTGCATGTCTCCATTGAATTAGAAGAGTCATAGTTGAAAGCCAGGTGGCTACAGGTTGTTTACTGAGGGTTCGTACAATGCATCTGCAGAGCAGGAGGAGCAGGGCTGCCAGCATCCCGCAGGAGTGTGCTCCTGGCTGCTGGGGCCCTGGGCCTTCTGCCGCCTCCCAGCCAGCCCTAGCCAGCTCTTGCTGCAGCCCGGGCACCTCAGGAGGGACGAGGGCTTGCCGGCCAGGTCTGTGCGCTGGCTTGCTCTCCTCTTTCTGTGGTTCAAGGAGATGAAGCTTTCTGAAGAACTGTACAGTTTGACTCTCCCTTGTCTCAGCTGCCCGTCTTAAGTCAGGGGACCTGACTTTAAATATTTTTCCATGGCGTAGACTTTGGAGGGGACAAAAACTTTCAGTTTGGTTCTGTTTCTCGAACAGATGTGTGAACTTCCTGCCTAGAAGAAAACTGCAAGAGGTATCAAAGTATGAATCCAGATAACTCTGAATAAGTACACATTAGTACTTATTCCATCTTAAACTGGAGTTAAGTTTATTGATTAAACCTAGTGGGGGTTAAGTTGGGGACCAAGCTGGTCATCTTACTCCAGGGTGTCCTTCCTCCGTGGGTCCCTCTAGTTAAACCAGATCCCAAGCCCGAGTTCTAACAATAGGCCTCTTTGTAAACACAGCACATAATAGGGGTGCCTTCCTCTCTATGCTGCCCTTCCCTGTAATTCAGCAAATTGGCAGGCCTGGTTTCTGCTGCATTTAGTTAGCAAAGCCCCCACCCCGGCCAACGGGTGTTCTGCACTGTGTCAGGCTGGGCCCTTCCTCAGAAGTCCGCTTTCTACACCAGGAGTGGCCTCGACAGGGAGCTGTTGCAGCCCTGGGGCCGGCTGCCTCAGTACCGCCCGGCTTTGAGAGTACCTCTGGGGGGCAGGTCTGGGTAGCCACTTTGACCCAGTCTGTGACCCTCCCCAGCCCCTGTAGAGGCCAGTGGGCTGCTCCTGGAAGGGCCCCCACTGCAGGGCCTCATGGAACACACTTTGGAAAGGGAAATAGTGGGGCCGGTGTGGAGAGATGGCGATGGGGAGAAAAGGCAGGCTATGAAGAGGCGTCAAGGACAGGAGGGCGATGGAGGAGTGGCCTTAGGGCACTGAGGCATGCACTAAGGAGGAGGCCGAAGGATATGCCTCCACCAGAGGAGAGTTCCTGCAGGGAAGAGTGACCCAGAGAGGGAGGCTGGAGGGGTGTGGGAGTCTGGCTACCCCACGAATCCCCACCAGAGAAGTGCTAGAGGTGTGAATGGAGAGGAGGCTTCCCTGGATTTGGTCTATTTTAAACAGATTCCTCTTCATATCATAAAAGTAGCCTCATGCGTCTTAAATGATAGAAAATGGAAGACTTGTGTTTTTGTTACTAGTTATATAGTAATTTGGTACCTTTAATGCATCTGATAGACACATGACTTGGGACAAAAGAAATACATATTTTTTAGTTCCTACAAGATAAATTTTAAATTATGTTTTTTCTCCATTTATAACTGATGTAAGCACTGCTCCATGCTAGGGCAGACAGACTCTGCAAGGCAGTAGTGAATTTCAAAGACGTGTTTTAAGTTCTTGGATTTCACAAGTACTGTTTGTTCATAAATTCGTTTTTGTTATTTTTGTACCATATAACAACACCCATGTCTCTTTGCCTTTATTGTTATCACCATTTTTGACCTGTCCTGTATAAAAACTGAGGAAATGGGTATTTTGTGTGTGTGATGTCATGGGTACCTGTGAATAATCACGAGTACAACTATTTAAAAGTTTTTAATGGAATAATAAACATAATTTTTATAATGGAGGGATTGTGAGACATAGTTCTGGTTTCATTACATGCTCTTTATTTCTTGGTATGTATTTGCAAGGTTTCGATGATAAAGGAGATCTACAAGCTGCTCCTTATTTCTATTAAACTTCCATGTGTCTGCCTAACTAAGATCTGATGGCTTCTTGAATCTTTGTGTAGGCTAAATGCCATTTTTTTTGGAATACACATGCTTTAAAGGAAAGGTTAAAATAAACCACAGTAATGCTTTAATATACAGTTTTTATCATTTCACCATGTTTATTAATATTAAATCATTACATTTTACACCTTTAAAAAAAATCACATTGTGCAACCTAAAAAAAGAAAAAAGAGAAACACACTTTTGATCTATTGTAAATACAGAACTGGCATGAAAGCCATGGAGAACAGGGCTTACTCCTGGCCTAGAATGCAGTGCCTTTGGGCATACAGTGTAAACCCCAGTGTGCACCAGGGTCCAGTCTGTGGTCTTACCACGTTTCAGACATCTGCTGACAAACCCAGGCTACTCTGGATTTGCCGTCTCTGGGTAAAGGCTGGGTTAAATTTTTTGTAAACTGAGTGGCATTTTCACCAGCTGTTCTGTTTTGCCCTCAGCTTCTTCCAGACCAGCTTGTCTTGCTTCTGGAGCATCTTTTGGAGCAGAAGACCCTGAACCCCCGAACTCTGCAAAGCCTCGAGAAGACGTACCTCCTCCCCCAGCAGGATGCGGAGGTAACCAGGAGCACCCTTGGAACTGAATCGGGGGGCTTGGGCTGCTGGTGAAGAATGATGGTCCTGCTGCATCCCAGATTCTGCAAGCTGCTCTTCCTTGAGTGGCGCGTTGTGCTGTGTGCTTCTGAGTGGAGAGCAGGTACTTAGAGTAGCATGTAAACTTCAGCATTAGGGTGCCTGCTCCAACAGGGGGCCTCTGGTCCTGCTATTACTGGGGTGGTTTGAGGTCCTAAGCTTTTCCTCTTACCTCCTAAACCATGAGGAGACGTATGGAGCAGGGCAGGGTGGAGTGTTTCTGAGCTGTAGGCTTGGGCAGGTCAGCTTGGGCGTGATGGCGGTACATCCTGCTGCACACTGAGGAAACTTCCTTCTTGTTTGCATTCGGTTAGGATGGGAAAGGAGCCATGTGTACAGGAAATGAAAACTGGATCTAATAGTCCTGGTTTGTGCTTGTGGGAAAGCAATACAATGTGGTTCTCAGTATCTTTGAGCTTATTGTGAAGAGTGGAGTGGAACCTAAGATGAGCCCAGGAATTTTTATCTGTATAAAGTAATAAATGTTTATTGTGTTTAATCATCTTAAGTGAAAAATTAGAATACAGTCAAAAAGAAAAAAAAAGTCCTTTCATGCAAAACTCCTAAAATGCAAGTAAGTTCTGTTGAAAAATAACGGGACATTTAAAACCTGTAGAGTCCATGGTGGCAGCTGTTAGGCACATGTGGCTGTTTTGAATTGAGATATGCTTTGAGTATGAAATGCATAGTGAATATTGGAGATGGAGTATAAAAAAACAAACTCGTAGTAATTTCTTCTTATTGATTACAATGTCATGATGTTATTTTGGATATGTTAGGTACTTTAGTATGTTTAGTATTTTAGTATAAAATACTAAAATAAACTTCACAGTCATTCTAATGGAATTAGTGGAGAAAGCCAGCTCATTATTAAAAGGTAAAATGTAGACATTGTTACACATTTTAAAGCCCTGTAAATTCAGGAGTTAATTGAAAACTCCAGAGAAACTACATGTAGCTTTTTATCCGCCTGAGCACAGATCAGATGTGCAACTGTTGCTCTTTATTTCAGCTCTTATATTTTTGTTTATAGGAGTTTATAAATGCCAGCCTATTATTTTAAATTAGTGTTTAAAAGACATTTCTATTCCTAGGCATGAGGTTATGTTTTAATCAGAGTGGATACCACTGAAATGCCAGGCCCCTGTGTTGGGCGGTGGACAGGCGGAGGTGGGGAGATGAAAGCAGGCACCTGTCCCTCTGCCCAGAGGCGGGAGGTGCTGGACCTGCTTCTCCCGCTTCCTTTGGCATAAAACACATTGTGCTCTCACAGGTCAGCTTAGTTGTTATGTATAACATCTTAAACCTCTGAGGAGTTCAGCAGGTTTTATTTGGCTGCTTATCTTACATCTCACAAAGCCACACCAGGAGGCCCACGCCAGGGCAGTCTCTTCATCTTGGACCTGTGGTGAAGAGACAGGGCTTGAGGACGGCTTTGTTACATCCATATAACTGGTGTGGTCACCATTCTGCAGTTCTCAAATCCTTACTGTGCTGGGCACTGGGGACACAGCCATGGGCACAGCAGGCAATGTCATCCTTAGGAAGTTTCTGTCTCCTGGAGAGATAGCTTGGTAAGTGAATGAACAGGATAGTTCCAGAGAAGAGCTGTGGTGGAGAAGTACAGGGTGAAGCTAGCTCTAGGTGGAGAATTCAAGCTGTCTGTAGATAGGGAATTCAAGGAAGGCGCACAGGGAGAGTGACATTTGAGCCAGGACTTCAGGAGCAGAAGGATCTGGCCATGCAAAGCCATGGGGCCTGAGGTAGCAGCAAGGTAAAGGTGTGAGCTTGGCGTGCACTAGGATGCGGGTCAGCAGGCTTTCTCTTGAACAGATAGTTAACGTTTCCGCTGTACGGTTTTTGCGGCAGCTGTTCAGCTTAGCTGTTGTAGTGTGAAGGCTGCCATAGCCGGCACGTGAATGAAGAGGCATGTCTGTGCTCCAGCGGACCTGGTTCAGCTTAGCTGTTGTAGTGTGAAGGCTGCCATAGACGGCACATGAATGAACAGGCATGTCTGTGCTCAAACGGACCTGGTTCAGCTTAGCTGTTGTAGTGTGAAGTCTGCCATAGACGGCACGTGAATGAGCAGGCATGTCTGTGCTCAAACGGACCTGGTTCAGCTTAGCTGTTGTAGTGTGAAGGCTGCCATAGACGGCACGTGAATGAACAGGCATGTCTGTGCTCCAGCGGACCTGGTTTTGGCACCTGCCACGTGAGTGTGTTATCACTCGTCTCCAGGTACTCTTCCTGACGTTGTTCCGTAGGTGCAGATGTGGCCGCCCCTCTGGGAGCTTGTTGACCCCTGCTCTGGGGCCTGCAGGGCTGCGGTCACAGGTGGGCGGGAAGGCCTGGGGGCCCTCCACCGGTAGCTATGCTGACAGCTTATCTCACTGTCAGGTTTCCTTGAAGTGTCACTTGGAACCAGATGAGCAACAGGAGTTTGGCCAACAAGAGTATTTCCTAGAAACTTCATTAGTTAAGTGTGATTTTTTTTTTTTTGTGACACTGATTGGCAGGAATTAGCTGAATAACTCCCAACCTTTATTTTAAGTGAGAGGACATTTCGTAGGAAAAAGGATTCTACTTGGTTGAAAAGTCTTGAGGATTCTGACGTTATTCTTGGTACTTCTCCTTAACCTGAACAACAAACAAATAAGAATATTACCTCTCAGTCATTGTCAGGGCTTTTAAATATGAAAAAACAGCAATCACCTGAAAGGTAGCTGAAGATCCTGGAGTGTGGCAAGGTGTGTATGGAATGCCCTGTGGGAGGTGGCTTGGAAGTATTTTCCCGGCAAGCAGCAGGTGAGTGATGGCCCCAATGCCCTGCCTGGAGCAGGCCTTCTTCCAGCAGCACTTTCTCACCTCGTGTCTCTGTGTCACATTTTGGTGATTCTCAGAGTATATCAAACTTTACATTATATTATTATATTTGTGGTGATCTGTGATCAGGGGTTACAGTTCATTGAAAGCTTAGATGGTGGTTGGCATTTCTTAGCAATAAAGTATTTTTTAATTAAGATATTCATGGTTTTTTTGACATAATGCTGTTACACACTTAATAGACTACACTATAGAATGAACATAACTTTTGTATGTACTGGGAAACCGAAATACTCATTTGATTCACTCTATTGCAGAATTCCCTCTATTTCAGTTGTCAGGAACCAAACCCACAGTATCTCCCAGGTGGACCTGCACACATGTCTGCTATGGGCGGGGAGGGATACCACGAGCTCAGAACCCCAAAGGACAAGTGCCCAAGGACCAATGTGACGCTGTGGAACCTGTCATCCTACGTGCCCACGCTCATTGCCCCACCTGGAATGTGGGGCCCTAGTGGGGGGTGTTTGCATTCCTAGCCTGAGGGTAAGGCTGACAGTGGCGGTCAGCCATCTTATTATAACCTGAGCAAAGGAACTACTAGACATGTGCTGGAAAATGAGCTGAAGGAAAACTTAGTTCAAAGAAGCATAGGCTCAACGAGCCATGAAAGTTTAAAAATATATTGGACAATTGATTCTTGGGACCAAAGATATTTTCTGAGATTCCTTTTTAAATAATGAGTTTCCTGCCTCTACAGCAGGTCTCTGGAGCTGTGAAAGGAGCTGCCCCGTGGCAGTGAGGTGAGGATCGTGCAGCTTGGCTGGGACCTTTTCCCCCAAGAGCCCCACAACTGGCCACGAAGCAGCTTGCTTTCTACAGACAACAGTGAGCACTTCAAAATGGGGGCATGCCTCAGGTGAATTTTTAGGAAAATTCAGAACATCAACTCACTGTCTTACCTGGCTTGGGTGGGAGTGGTGGACATTGGACAGGCTTCCCTGGTGGCATGCTCTGTTCTGGTGTTTCAGTTAGCAGGTTGAGCCAGAAAATGCATTTTCTGGGAGAAGCCATTGCCAGCATCCGTCATCCCGTCACTGTGTTTGGGAAATACTGTTGGTTGAAAGGAAGGGCCTCCATTTTCCCCCCAAACCACAGACCCTTGCATGTGCGTGTGAGTGGCTCTTCACGCCTTGAAGTTATCCAGACGTCCAGACGAACTCTGGGATTGGCCGACGCCCTGGCAACAAGCTGGACTCCAGTCCCAGGCCCCCCAGTGGCTAATGAGCGCAGAAGGGCCACTGCCCTCCCAGCCCCACTGTCCTGGCACTGCTGGGCCTCCCGTCTTCTCACAACAGCCAACTGGCAATGAAACTCTCACAAAATTACCTCTACTTAGGCATTTTCTATCATTTCTTGTTTCATTTTCTTTAAAATGCCTTGTGGTGCAGTAAATTGATTTTGTGACCCACCAGTGGGTCACCTCCCACAGTTTGAAAATGCTGGGTGTGCAGCGCAATGCAAGGCTCCCGCACCTGTCTCTTCATGATCCGGGTGGAGCCCTACACCCCTTCTCCAGGGTCAGTGAGCATGATGTGAGGAAACGTCTGCGAGCATCCATGGTTTTAACATAATTTCTGTTCGCGGAATTGCTGAGTCTCATTTGGTGTAAAATGGTCAAATTTAGTTATTGAGCTGAAATGACCTTTGTGTTGTGTCTTTCCTTTAATCAGGACTGGCGGGGAGGAAGAGGGAAGAGAAACTACCCAACTGTTAGGGCCCCTAGGCCTCTGGTCACGGAATTCTGGGTCTGGGGGTTGCTTGGCTTTTCTTTGGTGGTGGTTGGGGGGGGTGCGGGGTGGGGGGCAGCTTGCTCTGAACGAGGTTTCGCAGCCTGAGCGCTGCTGACATTCTGGACTGGTCTGTCCATTGTGGGTGTCCTGCGCATTCCAGGGTGGTTAGCATCCCTGACCTTTGCCCGTGTGGTGCCAGCCGCCTTCCCCACCATGTCTCCGGTTTTGGCTGTCACTGCTATCTCCAGGTACTGCCAAGTGTTTCGCAGTGGGGGGCAGTCACCTGGTCAAGAACCATTACGGCCGCAGCCAGCTCACAGAGGGCAGTTTTCTCCTCTTGTCTAATAAAATGCCTGACAGCTGGTTATAACAGAGTTGGTAGCTGGAAAGATGGCTAACAATTGGGAGGCCAACCCAAGCCAGCCATATACCCTTCCGAGGATCCAGTGAACATAACCTTGGGAGAGGTGAAAACAGAATCTCTCACAGGGCAGAAAGGGACTGCAGGCTGGAGCAGTACAGCAGGGGAGTCTGGGGAAACATGAGTCAGGAAAGACAAACCTGATTTACCACCGGCATGTCGGGAGAGCCATGCCAGCACCTGTCCACAGTCTGCTCTTTGCAAATGGGAGGACACCCACCTTGTGGGCCTTTTCCCCATGGCTGAAAGCCTTGGACAAGGGCCCCTTCCATGGTGGGATTCCCATGTGGCGGGGGTGGGGTGGGGGGGTGCGTGCATTTTAATACCTGTCAGTGCCACAGCTTACTGCTTGCTTGAAAAGAAAGTGCTCGCATTTGTTTGAAGTTCAAAGGTCTGACCACCCCAGTGGCCGTTTCTGACTTCATCTGTGCCAAAAACATACCCTCTGTGAATTGAGAGCATGGCAAGTAACAGGGCCTTAGAGAGGCCTGGGGAAAGGGCTGAGAGCGAGGGTGGAGTCAGGGTCAGATCTCCAAGGTTTAGAATCGGGTTAGGAGCCGAGATTCTGCCCATTCCCCTTAATGAGACACCTTCCGTCCAAGGTAATGGCTCCTGCAAGTGTCCGTCCCGGGGTCTATCCCTTTGCATGGAGCACCGTTCTCCCCTGGTTGCTTTTCTGTAGCTTTCCGACTGAAGAGTAAATATAGCGTGTCTATTTGGTTTTCCTTGCGGAACCATTTAGAGGAGAGGAGGCTCTGCCGCCTCTGTGTTTATCACAGGCACCCCTTCCTCCTGGGTCTGCCTGAGTAAGAGGCAGAGGGTCCCGTGACATGGGGAGCGAGGGGCTATTGCCAAGGCCCCTGCACCGACCACAGGACTGTGCGAGGATGTCGCCCGGCTCGGTGCTGTCCCCTCCTCACCCACCTTTCCGGAGCCACCTCACCAGGCTCCCCGCCCCCCCCCCACCGGTGTTGCTGAGAGCCACCATGTGGCACAGAGTCCAATGAGGCAGGTTTTCAGATAAAGCAGAAAAAGACCATTGTGGAGGGCTGGACTCTGATGCATGGCGCTTCGGAGTGTTTTTCCAGGGAAAGCTGCGGGGTTGGGTCAAACGGGAGCTGCCGGAAGAGCAGGTTGACAGCTGCCATTCCAGCACTGGGCTGTTTGTCACGACTTCACAGGGATAAGGGCTCTGATTTGTTGGCCCCTTGATGTGGTCAAGCCCAGCTTGCAAATCAAAAGGCCAGATGCTGATGAATCTAAAAACTTGAAGATGTGAGCTGTAAATAGCGTGCCTGGCTGTCCGTTCTGTAAAAGGCCAGCGCTGCTTGTGCGGACACCGCTGCAGCGCTGCCCTGGAGTTTGTTGGAGTGGGGCCGGGTGTGGGTCAGGAATGGGACTGGGGTCATCTTAGTTCTTTTTGATACACCTGCCACTCAAGCATGTGTCTGTTGTGATGTGGGGAGGAACAGAGGGCTTACACAATCCCTTAGTTATGTTTGTGTGTTTGTCTTTTGTGTATTTGGTTTATGAAGCAATTAGTGTTCTAGAACATTCCTTCAAAGTTGGAAAAATATCTCTAGGTATCTCTTCGAGTTTTCTTTGTTACTCAGTTCAGCGCCCCTAGAACTTTTCTTTGAAAATCTTGCAAAAAATAGTCTCCCCTAGACTGTGCTAAAGGGATTTTTCAAAAAACTGATCTAAAAATAGCAAAGTCAAAAACTTTCATCTTTGAGATTAATATTCCTATCTTGTTCCTGAGGCCTGGGACCTCGAGTTGTTAAAGCACGTCAGAGCCAGTCAGATGTTTGTTAAATAAGGAAGGTAAAGAAAAAAATGAGCCATGATAGAGTAATCTGCCTAATTTTTCTTAACAGGACCTAAGTGAACAGGTGTAATCAGTTCATAATACTTAGAATTTATCTGTAAATAAAAGGAAAAGAGGACTGGTAGGCACGCTCTCAGCTAGCTACAGGCTCAGACAGCCTATTGGGGCGGCTCCTGGCGCTGCTGCCCTTCTCCGCTGTACTCAGCAGCGTGTCCTGCTGTAGAGAAGGGCCGAGGGGCCTGACCTGCTCTTGCTGCGGATGCCTCCCCACGCTCCCAGGCTGGACAGATTTCCTCAGAACGATGCGATGTGCATGTTCCCTGGGTTGCAGGCACCTTGGCCCTGCAGCTCTCCCTTCACTGGGGCCCAGAATCCAGCTCCACCTTATGTCCGTTTTGTCTTTAAAGGTCCCATGAGTCAAATCAATGCAGGGGCTTTACTGGTGCTTCTGGGTCCTTTATATCTTGTCAGTTGCTTACATGTTTTTTTATTAGAATTCTGTGCCGAAATCCACACCAAAATACACCGTTGTCTGTGAACATTGCCATTTTCCCCCACTGCTGTAAACTGAGCTATATTCACACATTAAAGTGTCCCTGAAATGTCCTAGAATAGGGGTCTCACTTTTGCCACGTGCTCGGTGTCTTTCCAGGTAACTTTTCTTCCTTCGGTGCATTTCTTCATACTTTCTTTGCTTTCTAGTTCCAGGGCACATTGGGATTTGACATGGTCTTCTGGCCCTTACTCTGCCGTGCCTGCATGCTGCACCTTGAGCCTGAGCTCTGCCGACAGCACCAGGCCCGAGCGCCTGCCCCACAGGGAGGTGCCGGCATCATATACCAGCATTTGCCTGTTTCCTGGGAGTGTTTGCGCTGGAAGCTGGTAGCAAAAAGAGAACAAGTGTATGGGATTCAAACTGTATAAAAAATTAAAGGGTCCCTACTTAGGTGCAAATGATGGTATTTGGTGTGTGAGTCAGGCTATGAAATTTAAAGATCAGCTAAACTTGTTGGGATGGCACCAAAAATGGGTTTTTGAGCTACTTGGCCTGTGTGTTGGGCCACATGGAACCGTGTTGCACAGACGTGCCCATCTGTGGGAGAAGCAGATCCCCGGGCGGTAGCCCACAGCCAAGCGCGTGCGCCCCCTGCCTCTGCCGTCAGGACCCCGGAACGCTTCCTCGGGAGTAGACATGTAGGTTGGCGCCCTCTGCTGGCTCTCAGGTGGCCGTTAGCGAAACGGGTCACGTACATACCGTGCAGTCACCACGTAAAGTGTATACGTCAGTGGTTTTCAGTCCATTGGGAATCCTGCCGTCCCCACAGCGCACTGCAGAACAGTTCCATGAGTCCATAGGAAAGCCCGACGCCTTCAGCTTCATTCCCAGGCAGCTACCCTGATCTTCCTGTCTGCAGACGCACCCATTCTGGTCTTCCATGAAGCCCCGGGCAATATGCGGCTTTTTGCTTCACGTACTGGTGTGACTCATCCATCTTTTAGCATGTCAGTACTTCATCCCATCTTATTACCCGATATTTTGGGTGTGTTAAACCACCTTTGTTCATCCACTTGCCAGTTGGTGGGCATTTGGCCTGTTTCTCCATCTTGGCTTGTAAACAGTGGTTTCATAGGGAAGGGTGTTAGAAAAAATCACCATTAAGAAGACATGGGGAAGGGAAGATTAAATTTTTCGTGGAACACGTGCTGTGGCTAGACGCTGAGCTTAGGATGCCCTGTTCAGTGACTGGTGTCTTGCCCTCCAGCCTCAGTGTGCATGGCTCCTTCGTAGAGTATTTTGGGCCACCCCTGCCCACCGTTGCACCATGTTACATTCTTCTGTGGCGTTTATCACTGGCATAAAAGTCTATGCTTGATGGCTAATGGATTTTCCTTAGATGTACTACTGAATTATGAGTTCTAAGAGGGCAGGGGCCTGTCTGTCTTATTCCCCACTTTATCCCAGCACTTGCATTTTGGAGGGCTCTTCCGGTATTCTGGAACAGTGGCTTCCACTCCGTGGCACGGCAAGGTGGTAGGAGCAACTTAGCTTACAGGAAGTGCGTTAGGAGAGCAAGCCCCATGGGTGGGCTTGGTAGGGCCTCCACAGCCCAGTCTGCCCCCAGGGAAAGCAAGAGAGGCCACAGGTGTCCCTCCAAGCCTACCTGGGGAGGCAAACATGGCCACGTTTTCTGCCAGCGGAAGTCCATTTGCAGCAAAGGCTGCATATCCTATTAACCAAGTGAGGGAAGAGGATGGAGTGGAGCATGTCGTTTCCTGATTGGCAGAACCCCATATTGGGATGTACTACCCCCCTTTAGTGCGGGGCTTTGATAGGGAAGGAAGACAGGCTCTGCCGTACTTCAAGGTAGACCCTGCATGGGCTTCCGAGGGTGACATTTGGGAGCCAGCTGCTTTTAACAGCATTAATGTCATCACATAAAACTGTGTCTATAGAAGGAAGAGGGTTAGAACTTGCAAGACTCCTGACATTTGCATCACATTTGACCCTCACCATCACCCCCGTGTACACAAGTGGGCGATGCCAGCAGCAGTTTTAGGTGACCTGTGCTCTGCGTGTTGCCACAGCTCTAGTTCCAGCCGGTTCCAGCCAGCTGACACATGGAGGAGAACTTTCTGAGACTTGAGCAAGGTCAGTGAGAGCCCTTGAAAAAGAGCCGAGAGCCTCTGATGCCCCATATGTTGTTGTCTTAATCCTGGGACTGGGGATTTACTGACTCGTTCTGTGACAGCAAATAGAGTAACTTTTAAGTCCCTTTAGATTAAAAAAAAGTCAGGATTTGTAGCCCTTTGGGAATAAGGAACAGTAAAGGTGAGGAAAAAGGAGAAACACTAGAATCAGAATATAAGTGTTGGAAGCCTTTATGTGACAGCCGTCCAGCCGCCGTCTCAGGAGGTTGAACAGATGAGATACTGTGGGCCACTGCAGATGCCTCTGAGCACAGCACCTGCTGGAATGGCTCTCTGTCCCAGAGCTGCTTTCTGAAGTCTTCTCTGCTCCCAGCCTGCCAGGCAGGCTTCCCTCACCAGCAGTAAACCCACTTTAAAGCAGAGTTATATCTAATACAAGAACACAGATTGAAAAAGCAGGTTTGTTTATTGCTGTGTTAGACTTACTAACTCACAAAAGCCCTGAGCCTTGGTCTTTCTGTTTGAAGATATAAAAATGGAGCTCTAAATGAGGTTTAACGGACTTCCCGGATCATGTTCTCTGGACAGATTGTTTTCCCTTCACAGTAAATTTTGAAATCAAAAGGACTGAAAAGAAGGGAGTGCTTCCTGTCATAAATAGGATGGGTGGCATTCTTCAGAGCATTTTACGGTTTCCAACTGTGCCTTGTAATTTCAAAGTAGCTGAAAAGCATTCTGTGTTTTTAAAAGTGCTGCATTCATTCAGAAACGTTTGTCAAGCATGTGCTGTGTGCTGGGCATTGAGGCAGGGCCTGGAGATGGCTAGACGAGCCCAGGCCCCTTCCCTCCCAAGCCCGCAGTCTCGGGTGAATGCGTGCATACCCAGGTGAGCCAGGAGACAGCGTCAGAAAGCCCTGTGGGCTGAGGGTTGTAGACGCAGCTCTGCGCAAGTGACCAAGGGCCAGGCGGAGAGTGTGGACGTGTAGCTCAGCTCATGGGCGGCTGTCCTGATGAGGCAGGGCCTCGTCAGCCCATCTGGCGTCCCAGCATAGTGCATTCTGTCCTTCTGTCTGCTGGCCCCTCACGCCTGCCTCCTCAAAAGCTAAAGGCCTTAACACACTCACGGACTTTGTGGACACACTTGATACTTTCTGGCATCATCTGAAGTTGAAAGACTTTAGCAGAAGAGATGTTCTGTTGTCATTTCTAAGTGAGAGCATGTGGGCACACAACACAGCAGGGCTAGTGGAGAAGGGGAGAAACACAAAATAATGCATCTGAGTTGATGGCTGCTGTTGAAAGATCAGAGATGAGTTTGGCTGAATGGCTAGAACTTTACGTTCACTGGGTTCTCAATTTATGTAAAGTTACTGTTTATAATTCTAAACATTTAAAAATAAAGGAAGCAGCTGTCTACATAGGCCATGGGTGTTTTTCCAAGAAGGGAAGTGAGTGTGCACACCAGACCCTGGTGCAGGATTACAGTGACAGGCAGTGCAGTCAGTGTCCTGTCTCTGACATGGATTACCTGCTCTTCTTTGCTGAGGGCCTGGTGGCCACCAGGACCAAGTTCAAGGGTACTGGCCAGGTTGTTAGGACTCATCTGTTGTCCTATGCCTTTATTCTTCTGGTTGTGTCAGAGGCTGGTCCCCAAACTCCACCACTGAGGAACCTGCGGCCCCAAAAAGGAATTTGCTGTTAAAGGTATTTCCTACCTGACATGAAGGTTGAAACTTCTTGAAGTACCCACTTACATTCTTCTCTCCTATCTTTTTGTATACTGAGGTTCCAGGCTACATTTTGATTAAAAGAAGAAAAGTTTGAAAACCACTTTAGGAAACTAGTTATATAAGCAGGCTGTGGGGATCATTGTCATATAAGATTTTAATTTATTTCAAGTAGCTTAATGGAAAACACACTAGAATTGAA
The DNA here is from genome assembly GCA_032199065.1 of Smutsia gigantea. Taxonomy (NCBI): domain Eukaryota; kingdom Metazoa; phylum Chordata; class Mammalia; order Pholidota; family Manidae; genus Smutsia; species Smutsia gigantea. The sequence goes on from JAVSCE010006229.1 coordinate 22,455, forward strand.
GTAAAAAACAAAAGCAAGCTTGAGAGCAAAGCCATAAGAAATCATTGAGAACTATGAAGTGTTAATAAGCATGGAACCTAAGGTATGCAGGGATTCGCAGAGGGAAGCGTCTGTCTGTGGGGGGCAGGGGAGTGTGCAGTAGGGATCGCTGCATCTCCTCCTTGTGCCTCACAGGGTGCATAGGCCTGAGAAATGCTCTGTTTTGGAAAGAATGCAAAAGCATGTGTCCTTGCACGGAAGGAATTCAATCTACAGAGGAAAGAGCAGGACTCGAAGGGCCCACATTCAAGAATACCCCAGATTTCCTGGAAGGACCAGGCTGAGGCTGGCCAGAGCCAGCCCACCAGGGCCTCCCAGCTCTGTGTTCTGTACATCATGCAGGTAGATTCTGGGGGCCAAACATTTACCAGAATACCACCCCTAGTCTCACGCTGGGAGCCTGGGGCATGGGTTCCCCTTCTAGAGCAGAGGTCAGCAAACTGCAGCTGTACCCATGCAGCTTTCTGTAACTGCCCACCCCTTTTTGTAAACAGAGGCATATCATCTCAGGCTGTGAGCGACAGGGCGCTGGGCTCTGTGGGTCCTGAAGTCAATTCAGTAGGTCCCTCACTAGCAAGAAGAAACAGAGAAAATATCAGAGTGCTGCCTGGAGTGGGGAACAGGGTAAAACACACTTCTGTCTACGTGTGTGTGAAAACAGGTGTACACGCAGAACACCTTAGGGTACCCAGGCTGTGTGTCTGCTCAGGTCCCCCGGGTAGCTCAGGCCTTTCAGCGCCCCCATCATCCCAGCGGGTCCTGCTGTGGTTGGGGTCTGCTGCCCTGGAACACTCGCCTGGGTTATTGGAGGCTTGAATGCTCATCAGCAGAGGTGCATCAGCTCCTGTACCTGCCCTTCGTTCTCCCTGCCCCGGAGTCTGAGACCCTCCCGGCCGCACCCAGCTGTTGCTGGTGCCCCTGGAAGCACTAGTGCCTGTGTGCTCACCACCCTTTGTATGCGGTGCTACGGACACCTGGGCACCTGGGGAATCCGTGTCCAGTGGCACAAGTCCGCCGCGCTGTTAGCTGGGTGCTGGGGCAGCACCCATGTCATTCCTGTTCATGTCCCCTGAGCAGAGCTGTGACACTGTGCGGAGAGCCAGGGACCCTTGTGCCCGTCTCCATCACCCTTCCTCATCCTGGTGCTGTGCTAAACATTCTGCTCGCATTCTGGCTGTGTGGTGGGCGGGCCAGCTGCTGCACCGAAGGCTTGGGAAGGGAAGGGTGGGCTTATCCTCGGTCAGCGAGGCTTCTGGCCCTGGCCATGCGCTCAGAACCCGCTCTCACCCCCTGGGCAGCTCGGCCTCTGCTGGCCCCTCAGATGCCCATTTCCTGGTTTCCTTCAGGCCACTTGTCCTCTCCTGTACTCCCCTCCCTGCATCCTTCCTCACTGCCCACTTTGTGCCTTACTGTCCTGCTGTTCCTGACCATGGTGGTGGTGGTCAGGGCTGAGACATTGCTGACTGAGGCCTTCGGTGATTCCTACCTCACTTGAGTGTGGGTGACTGCGAGTTTGATCTGTTTGGGCATATGGCCACACCCAGGGACCACCAACACGCCTGGCAGGGTGCAGAAGCCCTGGCGCGTGGGCCGTGCCAGTGCCTCCTCGCAGGTGAGCGCAGGGTGCCCTGTCATCTCGGCGAGGAGGCGAGGCGCCCGTTCACCGAGCTGCTCAGAGGGAGAGGGCCCATGGGCAGCTTCCTTCCTGGGTCGGGCCCCTCGGCACGTGAGCCTGCCTCCCTCCATTGTCGCTGGAGAAGGAGCTTGGGGTACATGCGTGAGGCCTCCTTCAAGGGCTCTTCATGCTTCTCTGTGATGTGCAGGAAGCTCCCCATGTGGCATGTGCTGCAAGAGATTGAGGCAAGTGCCACTCTGCTGCCAGCGTACGAATAAGGGCTGTTTCTGTTCCACGTGGCGATCAGTAGCCATCAAATTATGGGTACTTGGAAATTTAGAGGATAGAAAGTAAGGACTTTGTTTCTCAAAGATATGAAGAGAAACGGAAACCTGAGTGGGAGAAGGAATGTCAGCTGGGTCCTCGGCCACAGCACCTCCGTGGGGCTTTTGAAGTCCTGTCGTCAGCATGCGGACGTAGCTCTGTGATGAAAAGGCTTGTTTTTCTGCTCCTCGTTGGGTGTGGAGGGAAGCTGGCCTGGACTTCCTGGATGCCCGGTTAGCCTTCAGGGGCCCAGAGACCAGATCTCTTACTGTGATAGTAATTTTAACAGTAGGAGAGTTGGAAGCGCTGCCTTCATGTTGCTGTGAAAGAGCCTCTCACTGGCCCGCCTCCTGGACCCTCCTCAGCAGGGTGGGGACCGCCTGCCTCCCACCTGCCTGGGGCCTTCACCTACTGGAAGTAGCCCTCATTTATGCTATGTTACTTCTGGGTTGTGAATAAGAGGAAGGGAAGAAAATGAGAGGCTAATCCCTTCATTCTCGAAGTCATTTCTAAAACAAACAGGGTCCCAGGCTTTAGAATGCCAGCAGTCACCAAAGGTGTGGTGTGATCAGGTCACAGAAATATATTCCCACCGTGCAGCTGTGAGAAGGGGCGCTCCTTCCATGGCTCCTGCTGTCACGCCTGCTGGCTGTGCCCCCATCCACACTGACGTGCTGGGGCCACTTTCACGAAGCTCACAGACAGAAGGCCCGCTGGCCGAGATGGGGGCCCTGAGAGCCTGTGAGTTGGAGGGAATGAGGGGCGTCTGGTGCTGGGGGTTTCTCGCCACTGTGGCCTTTGGTTTTTGAAGCAGAGTGTGTTGATGGCTTCCTCTGCTTTGTGTAGGGTGGTGCGCTGGCCTCTGAGCTCCGCTCCCTGGTTCCTGCTGCTCAGGGTATTGCTGGAGCTGCCCTTGCCCTTTTATGGCCTGTTCCTTTCTGCTGGCCATACGGGAAAGAACATGATGAGGAAAGACTTCCCAGACCCACCCAGTCCAACTTAGTGCCTTTTCTTGCAATGGTTGAGGCTGTTAGCTCATTTCCATGTGCCTCTGAAATTCCTTCGTGGATGTAAAATTTGTTGGCATCGTGTCCTTGGAAGTTCAAAGGACTTGACTACCCACGACCCAAGGCGGCCCTGTCTCGGAGGGCCCTGTGGCCCAGGGCAGAGGTTCTTTCCAGAAGATTTGTTTGCCCTTCAGTCCTACTTGTTCTGTGTGTGAGTCTATTTATAGTAGATTAAAGGAGAGATCCAGCTAGCAGTGGGTAATGATATAATTTACAGAGGCCCCGGCCAGAATGTTGAAATTGGTTACATCTTAATGTTGCCACAAATGGATTACCAGAAAGGGGTCTCTCTTTCAAAGGCAGTAAAAACAGAGTGATGGAAGGCAGCTTTTTCAGATGCATGTAATCACTTCCATGTACGACTAGCAGTGACCCAGTAATGCAGTGTAAGACGGTAGACTGCCCACTCCATATGACTGAGGACTTTGATGCAGCCTGGACTCTGAAAACTGCATTCCAGGAGAATCTCAGAGATTCACAAAGAATGTGCCTCAAGGGCCCAGAGATGCACAGGCTCTGCCTCTCTCAGCAGCACCGCCAGAGCTGGGACCAGACTTCTGTGTTGTCTGTTAATGGGCGTGGGGTTCTGGTAAATCCCTGCTGGAAAACCTTGAGTGAAGTGTGTCTTCAGCACCCACCATTAGCTTGTCTGTGTCCAGTTTACCAAGCACACCAGCAGCATGCGTGGGCCGGGCACGCTGTGGGGCCCATGGCTGTCAACGTGGTCTGCTCTCCTCCCTCTCCCCTCAGGCTGACGCCCCAGCAGAGGGCGTGTTCTGCCCTTTCTCAGGCATGTGGGCAGTAGTGTCTTCCTCCTTATGCTGTGCATATTGGCAGGATCGGGGGCTTTGTTGTGAACTGGGTGTTCCGGGACTGCAGTAGTGCGGTCCTGAAGGAAGCCTGGCTGGGGTGTACATGTAGTTCCTCAGTTACGTTTGCATTTACCTGTTAGCTTGAAAAACTGTGTTTCAAAATATCTGAATACCTAGCTGAACATGCACTTCCTCCACTAATGTTGACGGACAGTCCTCCTAAATGGAAACATGGCTCCTTTCTTTGTAAAAGAAATTAAACCAAATGAATTTAAAACTTCACCATTAATTTATTTCAGAGAGTAATAAGTCTTTCTAACAGATTCTACCAAACTCCTTAAGCTGCTCACTGGATTTTCTTGTTTCTTAAGGTTCGCCACCGGTGGTGTGAACTCATTGTCAAGCACAAATACACCAAAGCGTACAGAGATGTGGAGAGATTCCTGCTGGAGGACCAGGTATGTCTCACCTCCCTGTTGATGGGAGCTCTTTACATGCTGTCTCCGGACAAGTATGCTGAACACAGGGACCCCGCTGTCAACATCTCTGTTTCCCCAAGTTTTTAAGAAGTAGGTAGGAGTTTACCCAACACACTTCGGGCTGACATTTCCCTGCTCCCGGTGTCCCTTTAAAACCCTGGCCCATGCCCTGGAGGAGTGCCCTTGGATTACCTGGCTGTGGGCCTCTGCATGCACCAAGTGCAGACTTGGAACACCTCTGACATCTGGTCAGGGCTGTGGGTAGTGTGCTGTGGTGTGTGTCTGTGTCTGCAGTGGCCCGAACTTAAAGGATGTGTGAAGGTGAGGCTGGGAGACCCCGGTTGGCTGGGACGTGTGCTGAGTGTCGTCCTGGGAGAACTGTCCTTGCCACTCACTGGGGAGAGCAGTCCCCTTCCAGGGAGCCCGCCGGAAGCATGTGTGTGTGGGAACATGTTTTGGGGGTTCTCCTTGCCCCCCACCCTGGCTGCCCCTGGTGTGGCCGTGCAGAGCAGTGCACGGCTATGGGTCTGGCTGCTGCTGGGGGTCAGCGCACAGCTCCTGTTAGCAGGATCGTTGTGTGCCTCCAAGCGTGCCTTCTTCCCAGCACTGTGGCTGACCGAGGAGCTGTGTTCCAGTGTGAGTGGGGCAAACAAAGGACTTTTGATGGGGCCTGAGCATGGGGGCAGCCAGCAAGTAAGGGCCTGTTATCCCCACAAGGAAAAATACATGACTCTGTTCCAGAAGAATGTCACATTTGCACAGTGGAGCAAGAGGTGTTTGGAAGCAAGAGGGAACATAAGGACAGAATTGAGCCCTTAGGCTTTGTCTAACAAAGGCCACCATATCCCAACATTTTCAGCAAAGACTTTTTGAACCCCTAACTACCAAGCTTTTATCTTGTGCATCTTTGAGAGCCTTCTTTTAATTTGCTCCAGCAGAGCATGAGCCATGGCGTGACAAAGCTTGGAACAAGAGAAGAGGCAGAGTCAAAGGGAGCTTGGCTGTCTTAAAACTGTAGGACAAACGTAGATTAAGTCTTTGCAGCACCGTGTCTGGAATGTGCAGTGAGGGGGCCGGGTGGGCTGGGTACAGCGGACAGCCCTGTGGCGATGTGCTGGCCTCACCCCTACTGTACTCAGGGGCATCTTCCCTAGAAGCAGCCCACATCTCTGTGCTTTGGAGATGGAGGTCTCCATGCTGGTCGTTACGGAAACTTCCCTAACCGACCTGAGCCTTCCTGACAGTCCCCCCTAAAGAAACACTCACTTCATCACCAGTCATATTGCCAAGGTTCTGCTGATGGAATCGATAGCAAAGGACTGGACGAGAAAGAGGAGGAGGGGGCTGCAGATCCCAGAGGAAGCTGTTCAGCTGTCTGTTCCAGGGGCGAGTTGTGTGAGACGAGTGAAGGCAGTGCACATGTGTGCGTGGACACACCTTTTGTCTCACTCTCTGGCTTCCCCCCACAGGCCATGGGCATCTACCTCTATGGGGAGCTGATGGTGAGTGAGGATGCCAGCCAGCAGCAGGTTGCCCGCAGGTGCTTTGAGCTGACCAAGGAGCAGATGGACAGGTCCTCAGCTGAGGTGGTGGCCGAGATGCTGTTTTAATAGGTGATTGATTCTCTCCCTTTCCTTTCTCCGTTGTTCCATTCTAACCAGAGCTGAGTCAGTAACGGAATGGTGAGCGAAGAGCGCCCATGGCAACAGCCCTTGGCTTGGGCTCAGGCCGCCTGGTGCCTTGGCAGAGTGGTCCCTGGAAACCAGGCTGTCCCACCCCACACAGGGCAGCTCTCCTTGGGCACTTAAGGTTTTGTTATTTGTAGGAACAAAAATCGCGGGAGAACATCGTGAGCAGGTTTAGAAGGTGGACAGGGAAGTGCGGTGGAAGCTCTCGTCTGTCTTCAAGGTGCAGGTGACTCAGAGAGGACGGCTGGGCGCCCGCACATCCCGAGCTGTGTGCACACCGACCTCCGGGCCGGCAGGAGGCCTGGCGGAGAACGTGCTGCCCACAGCTCGTCTCTCACCATGTTGGAACACTGTTTCTCTCCGCTTAAGTCAAGTGGCAGTCCTAAATGATTTAAATTGCTTCCTCTGTTAATTGTGCTTGGAACTGACCTGTTAGATTTACATCCTAGCTGTTAGTTTTTAATTGTGGGTTTCTGCATCTGAAAAGTAATTTAGCGATGGTGCATAAAGTTTTATGAGTAGAACAGCAGTGTTATAAGTGTATTTTTTCCCCTAACAAACATAATTTTTGTCTTCTCAGTTTTTCTTCAGGGTTTTTCATGATACAATAGAGTATGGCTAACTTTGTATCTTTTTTTTTAGTTAGTGCCAGATCTCAAACATTTTTTATGTCATATGGCTTCTCAGTAGAGAAACATTTCTAATGGTAGTTAGTATTTTCTGTTGATATTCTTAACCCATCATTAGACACTTAGTTTGCTTCTACTACTTTGCTCTCATAAAAATCACTTCTGCCTGCTAGGAACTCTAATACTGAAGGGAGAAAAAGGTTTTCTCTAGTATGAGCTTGTGCTGGGAGAGCTAAGGAACCGTGTTTGCCAGGAGGAAACAGTGGGAATAGTCGTGCGTCTGCACGTCTCGTAGCGAAGCAGCTATGCGCAAACACTCCCGAAGCCTCCCTTCAGGCCGCGTCTGTGCCAGCGTACAGAGCAGAACGATGCTGGGTCACCTTGTCATCAGCCCCATACAGTACTCAGCGTAAATCCTGTTTCTCTGTAGATTCTCAAAGTTTCTCAGAGTTTGTGTTCTTGCCAGGCGTGGCTCCAGAGGGGCTGATTCTTCCGTGATTTTTGCCCCAGGCAGGCGAGGCAGTCATCCTGCTCAGAGTCTGTCTCCTCTGAGCTTCCCTCCGTCCCCGCGCCGTTGCTCTGGCCCCCATCTGCAGGGAGGAACCGCCTGCAAGGGCCCACGGACGTGCCAGGCTCTTTGGGACCCGTGCTCCAAGAGCTGCCGGCACTGAAGTGACTGAGCAGGGCAGCTGCAGAGGGCCAGTCAGCTCACATCGCAAAGCCGCCTGGGAATGCGTATGGTCGTCTCCGAGTCCTACTCATTCACAGAATGTCCCTCCAGGGCACCAAGGAGATGCAGAGCAAATAGAAGTGAAACCCACCTGGTAGCATAGCAGGGCTGGAGGTGGTGACGTCGCCTCGTGCTGCGGAGCCCGGTGCCTGGGCTGTGGGCCGTGGGCGGCAGGCATGGCGCCGCCGGAGTGCTCTGGCTGCTTGGGTTCCTGGCATGCTGATTTGTGACTTAAGATTAAAATCACATTGCCAGGGATTACCACGCAACCACGACCTTGGCTGCTCCTCCGAGGCCATAGTTTCTCCCTCTCTGCAGTTGGGGAACGTATGCGTGTCACTGCTTTTCTGGAAACAGAAGATGCCAACAGCCGTGGAAGATGCTTGCCGGCCCTTTGATTATGCCCAGCCGACGGCCTCTCTGACAAGGTGCAGAGCTTAGCTGATTGGTGAACAGTGACTGGTTTCCGCTTTGTTCACAGTGGCTAAGTTCTGCACCTGAAGAGAAGGTGAGATGGGGACAGTTAAGTTGGAGCTGCTGGGGCAGAGGTCGCTGCTGAGTGGTCAGCTCGGGTGCTGAGCTCAGTTCTGGAGGATGGAGACCTGCTCGGCCCCCCAAGGATGCACTTTCTCCTGGCACGAGTGCAAGCAATGTGCCAAAAGCCTGGGAAATAGAAATCCATTAATCAGACATCTGTCTGAAAGGTCAAATGTGTTAGAAGCTGCAGAGGTAATTCTTATAAAAAGCTGAAATCAGATGCCTCACAGCACTGTCCACGGTAGTTGCATGCGAGGAGGGCTGCGTGCCGTCAGACGAGCCTTTGTTTGGTTTCCCGAGCATCGTGAACTCTCTTGTGTTTGCAGCCTAGGTTTCTATGTCTTTGGCAGCCACCAGCAGGACGATGCCGACCAAGCCAGCCCCAGCGGAGGCGCTGCTTCTCCGGGCTGTCGATTGGACCCGCCCTCCGGTGCCTACTGAGCTGATATCAGTTCTCATTTCACACACTGGCTCAGTTCAGCAGGAACAGGAGTCGAGCCCTAGAGCACTAAGCCTTCCTGCTTGTGAGTGCCCAGAGGCTCGGGAGCCGGGAGTCCGCTCCCGCAACGACAGACCCCAGGGCCGTGGCGGTGGCACCATCTGTACGTGGGCCTCTGGTGTGGGTGATGGTAGCTGATAAAGCCCCGTGGCCACAGAAGCTGATGCCCTCCCCGCTGGAAGGCAGAATGCAGGCCGCCTTGCCCATGTGACCCGGGCAGTGCCCACCTCCTGCACGGTGTGGAGTTTAGACTGAAAGCAGTCGAGCGAATGCGGGTCTGAAACGGGCTATGTAGTGTCTGTCCTATGACCGAAGCCCGAGTTACAGCCGCCGGCTTTCACAGCCATGTGTGAGCAGAGCAAATGGCGTGTGCTTCAACTGTGAACCCTATTCTCGAGGTTGTGAGATGTGGCCCGGTCCCATCCGTCTGCCACTCCAAGTCCTCTCTCCAGAGAGCACACAACGTTCCTCATATCCAGGAATTCCTCCATTGTGACTGGGCAGTAAATTTCATTGCTGTTTCCTTTGCAGGGAAGATCACAGCGAGATTCTTTTTCCTGCATCTCCTCATAGCCATGGTGGGACCAGGGCTACAGTGACCCTGGACATCAAAGGAAGGGTTATAGGGCTGCTAAAGCCATCAGCCGACAGTGGTGCCCGTGTCAGGTGCTTCTCCTTCCAGAGGCCACTCCCAGCAGAACCTGTGTGGAAGGCACAGCACCATAAACGGTCTCCATGGGGCGGCATGGTGCCTTTGTCGCTGTCCCTGAACATCACCACAGCACTGAGTCTGTTGCATCGCTTCTGTGAGTTGATGGCAGTCCTTTCACAGAGATGATGAAAGGTGTCTGAGACA
>JAVSCE010006230.1:0-17747 GCA_032199065.1 Smutsia gigantea
AGGGTTGCTTTTTACTATCTAACAATCTAACTTAACTTTCTTGTTAAGTTATTGTAAACACAGTCTGATGTTTCTTTCTTTCTTTCCCTTCTTATTCGTCCTCCATTCTTTCTATAATAGGTGTTTTATTCTTTGCCTTTAGTTGGTATTTGGATGGTCTGCTTTCTTTGGTATGATTTTTTTTCCCTCTGGTGACATCTTTTTAGCCTTAGGTGTGCTTCCATCTAGAGCAGTCCATTTAAGATATCCTGTAGTGGTGGTTTATGAGACGCAAATTCTCTTCACTTTCGTTTATCTGGAAATTGTTTAATCCCTCCATCATATTTAAATGATAATCGTGCTGGATACAATATTCTTGGTTCGAGGCCCTTCTGTTTCATTACGTTAAATATATCATGCCATTCTCTTCTGGCCTGTAAGGTTTCTGTTGAGAAGTCTGATGATAGTCTGAGGGGTTTTCCTTTGTAGGTGATCTTTTTTCTCTCTCTAGCTGCCTTTAATACTCTGTCTTTATCTTTGATCTGTGCCATCTTAATTATTATGTGTCTTGGTGTTGTCTTCCTTGGGTCCCTTGTGTTGGGAGATCTATGAGCTTTGGTGGACTGCGAGACTACTTCCTTCCCCAGCGAGGGAAAGTTTTCAGCAATTATTTCTTCACAGACACTTTCTATCCCTTTTTCTCTCTCTTCTTCCTCAGGTACTCCTATAATGCGAATATTGTTCCGTTTGGATTGGTCACACAGTTCTCTTAATATTCTTTCATTCCTAGAAATCCTTTTATCTCTCTCTGCCTCAGCTGCTCTGTACTCCTGTTCTCTGTTTTCTATTCCATTAATAGTCTCTCGCATCTCATCCATTCTGCTGTTAAGCCCGTCGATCGCTTGTCTGATTTCTGTATTGTCTTTCCTCAGTTCCCTCACTTCCTCCCTCAGCTCTTGCACATTTCTCTGTAGGTCCATCAGCATGGTTATGACTTTTATTCTAAATTCTTTTTCAGGGAGGCTGTGCATTTCCATCCCTTCAGAGTCCCTCTCTGGGGTTGTCTGGTTGATTTTGGTCTGAACCATATTCCTCTGTCTTTTCATGGCTGTATAATTTGGTCACTGATAGTTGCCACGTATGTCAGCTGGGCTCTTTAAGACTTTAAAAAGAGAAGAAAAAAAGAGAAAAGAGAAAAAAAGGAAAAAAAAGAAAGAAAGAAAAAAAAACAAAAACAAAACAAAAAACAAAAGAAAACAAAAAAAACAAAAAAAATGCCCACCGGACGCAGATTCTGTGGAAATGCTCTAGGTGGCGCTATTGCCCCACTATTCCACAGCTGTGACTGTGCCGCTCTGCAGGGCCCTTTATCGCTCTGGCAGGGGTGGGAACGAATAGGAGGCTGTTGATCTCAGTGAGAAGTGTTAAGTATGGCTACGCTTCCTCAGTCGCCAGCTAAGGCGTCTGAAACTCCCCAGGACTCCCAGCCTGCTGGGCTGAGTGTGCTGGGGCGATCCGGCTCCTCCGCTGGGCTCCTGTCTCTTTAAGACCGCTGAGGAAAGCGCGCACTTTTTTTTTCCTTCCCAGGAGCCGGCTGCAAGTCCCCTGGCGCGTTCCCCGCTCAGATCCTGCCCCTCTGTCTCTCCAATCTCCGCTGCACTGCGCAATGTGGGTCAGCGCTCCCCGCGCAGATCACCCGGGCTGGTTACTACTTCGCGGGGTGTACTTCCACTCCCTCCCGGCTCTGAATCCTCTCCTCCCGCCGGTGCGCTGGGGTGGGGGAGGGCTCGGGTCCCGCCGGGTCGCGGCTCCTTATCTTACCCGCCTCTTGGGGTGCCGAGTCCTCTCGGGTGTAGCTGCACGCTGTGCGCTTTCCTGTGTATTCTCGTCTCTCTTTTAGGAATAGATGTATTTTCTGTGTTTTCGTAGATAAATATAGTGTTGGGAGGAGATTTCTGCTGCCCTGCTCACACCGCCATCTTCCCGGAAGTCTACTTATTGTCATTTTATTAATTGTTTTCTGGTTGTTTTTATGGCTCTCTGTTGCTTTCTTCTCTTATACTCTTCTCTTGTTATTTGATGGTTTTCTTTCATGTGACTGGATTCCTCTTTTTAAATTTTTTGTGTATTTATTATAGGCTTTAGGTTTGTGGTTACCATGAGGTTCATGGATAGCTTCCTAACTATGTAATAGTCTGTATTAAGTTGCTGATTACTGAATTTCAAACACAGTCTAAAAGTACTTCTTTTCTTCCTCCTCTACACTTTATGTATTAGATGTCATAATCTGCCCTTTTTGTGTATCCCTTGCCTGATTTTGGGTATAGTTGGTTTTACCTCTTTTGTTTTGTTTTAATTTTGTACTTGCTTGGTAATTAATTGGTCTACTACCTTTACTTTGGGTTTTTTTTCACTGGTGCAAACTATTTAGCCTTAGGAACATTTCCATCTACAGCAGTCCCTTTAACATATCTGTAATGCTAGTTTAGTGGTTATAAATCCTGAGCTTTCATTTATCTGAGAATTATTTAATATCTGCTTCAAATTTGAATGATAATTTTTCTGGGTGGAGATTCTTGGTTGAAGGTTCTTCTGTTTCAATGCATTAAATATTTCATGCCACTCCGTTCTGGCCTGTAAAGTCTCTGCTGAGAAGTCTGCTGATAGCCTGATGGGGTTTCCCTTGAAAGTAGTCTTTTTTCTCTTTCTGGCTGCTTTCAGTACTCTCTCCTTATCCTTAATCTTTGTCATTTTAATTATTATATGTCTTGGTGTTGTCTTCCTTGGGTTTCTTTTGTTAGGGGCTTTCTGTACTCCATGACCTGAATGTCTATTTCCTTCCCCAGATTGAGGGAGTTTTCAAAGTTATTTCCTCAAAGAGATTTTCTATCCCTTTGTCTCTCTCCTCTCCCTCTGGTACCTGTATTATGTGAATATTGTTTCTTTTGGATTGGCCACACAGCTCTCTTTTCACTCTCTCATTCCTAGAAATTCTTTTTTCTCTCTGTTTGTTTCTCAGCTTCATTGTGTCCCCGTTTTCTAATTTCCATCTCATTCATTGTCTCCTACTTACAGCAATTATTCATTCCCTCCATTGTATATTTCATTTCAGTTACTGTATTCTTAGCTCTGAGTGACTTTTTCAGCTCTTGTAACTCTTTGTTGAAGTCTTCCCTGTGATACTCAATACTTTTCTGCAGATCCATGAGTATATTTATGACTCTTACTTTGAAATCTTTATCAAGAAGATTGGTGATCTCTGTTTCATTTAGCCCTCTTTCTGGTGTCTTATCCTATTTTTTGTTTGGATCAAAGTCCTCTGCTTCTTCATTTTGTCAGGGTTTCTGTGTTTCTTCCATGTGTTAGATGGATCTGCAACCTTCCTGGTCTGGAAAGTAATGACTTTATGAAGAATGTGTCCTGTGGTACCCAGAAGCTCAAGATTCTTTACTGTCCAGTCCCTGGTTCTTCTTTGTGGTAGAGCCCTAGTTGCTGTTGGTGGGCAATGGCCAGGGCTACCTTTCTGTTTGTGGGCTGTGGTCTCAGTCCTCTGTGGCTGGCATTTGGCCTCTGCTGGCCCTTTGTGGTCAGAGCGGTGGCTTCTGCTGGGCTCCTTGTGGGTGGGGCTGCCCTCTGCCTGCCCTGCAGGGATGGCGGGGCTGCAGGGGGTGTGAGGCAAGTAGCAGGTTGCAGGTGGCACTGAGGCAGCGAGTAGCATGGGTGCTCCCTGCTGGCAATGTGGCACGCTGCCCTGGGCTGGCTGTCCAAGGGAGGAGGGAGCTCTCCGAGCTGGCTCCTGCAGGTGCCTCCCTTGTTGGCTAAGACAGGGCGAAGAAAGCTGGGAGAGCTTCCGTCTGCCTGCCAGACAGCAAAGTCTGATGCTGCTAATTTGAGTGAGCTGGTACACTGGTAGTGCACAGGGAAGCTCCTCCAGGCTGAGCTGTCAGCCGAGGGGGTTGTGGAACTTCTGAGGCTTCTGAGAGTGCCTGACCTTTTGGGCCGAGGGAGGGCTGGGAGGTATGTCCACATGCACTTTCTCCTGTGGAGAGAGCTCCATCCATCCCTCCCACCTCTGGCACCACTACCACTGCTGGCAAGTCTTTTTCAAGCTGTCGCCTCTGATTAGAGTCTCAGTGGGACCAGCAGAGCATGCCTGTTTTCCACAGGCAGCAGGAGTCTCAGCCTCCCAGAGTGTCCCAACTGTCCCTGGTGTCCAGCCCCACTAATCACCCAAACCCAGTGCAATGCAGACTTGTGCTTCCAGAGCAGGTCTCCAGGGTCAGGTGTGCAGGGTGCCTGAGTGCCTGTCCCCTCCCTGCTCCATTTTTCTCCCTGCCTGTGGGCTGGGATGGGGGAAGGGCTTGTGTCCCGCTGCATGGCAACTCTGCCACTTTACCCTTTTCTGTGTGGTCTTCTCTTCTCCAGGTGCAGGTGGTCTGTCCTGCAGTCTTCAGGTCATCTTCAGGGTTAGTTGTATTTGCTGTCGTTGCTTCCTCGGTGTGTTTGTGGAGGGAGTTTCCATCTTGCCTTCCTACTCTGATTTTTTTTTTCCCAAGTCCAGAGTGATTTTTTCATATAATTTCTAGAAATCAGTTTGTGTAGTGCATCATGTTTTAGCTTAGTGCTTCCAGTAATGGCTGCATGCTAAATTTGTGTTTATATATATAATAAATATCAAAGAAAAGGAAGAGGAGCCAGATTCCAGGACAGTGTAGACTTGGAACACACATACTCTCCTCTTAATTCTGAATGTCTCTGTCCTCATCTTTGGTTCATTGGGATGCAGCCTCAAGGCCCCCTGATTTCTGGGAGGAGAAGTTGAAAGGGGCCTGTCCTGGGGAGCGTGTGTGCCTTGAACACTGGGGTCAGAGCTGTGGGGGGTCTGCCTTTGCCATGGTGCCCCGGCTCCCTTCCTCTGTGGCACTGAGCATCCTCAGCAGAACTGGGCAGTGGGGCACCAAGTCCACACCATCTTCTTTCCCAGGCCTGCCATGGGGCCAGACTTCTAGAGGAGAACCTGTCTGTGCTCATTCCTCACCCCTCCCCACCAGCACTAGGATGGGAAAGTGCAGAGCACAGGACAACTTACATTGTCTGCAGTACTTCTGTCTCCTTGGAGACGAGTGTGAGTCCATTTGGATAAATGCACGGAGGTTGCATGTGTTACTAAAGGTTGCATGTGTTACTAAAGGGATAAGTAGGCCTTAGAGGTCAAATTGGCCTTAGAATGCCAGGCTTCAGAAGGCTGACTCTTGGCAGTCCTTCGTGTTTTCAAGTCCTTCCATTTCTTTTGTGTCCTTTTGTTTACTTCAACACTAATTTTTCTGCCCCTGCCTTTTGTTGGTTTCTTATCCTCTGGCCAAAACTGTCTGCCTGATTTTCTCTGCACATCTCATTTTGCATTGTTCCAAACTGTGCTGTATAGGCTTGTGTTAGCTCAGGGCTTCTCAGTCCTGCCCAGATTGCAGAAAGCATAGACATTGTGGTCAGTATGAAATATTTAACATTGAGATTTGGTGCTGTCACATGCATCTTTTACTTCATTTTAGTATAGGCTAGTCGTAGGCACTAAAAGTATAAGAAACATTTGAAAATATTCTGTCTGTGAACCTAACTTTTCTTGTAATTCAAACAGGTTCTTTGAGTTTAGTGATGGAAAGCCTTCTGTTGGTTCACAGAAAAATGGTGCTCCTGGAGCATAGTTTGGGAACCTTGGTGTAACTTTATTCTCTGTGTTCTTTCCTATTTTTTTACCCTTTCTCATAGAATGCTTTTCTGAAAGTCACGTGAACTCTTCAGATGTCAGGCTTGTTGTTAGATATTAACAGAGAGCCTTCTTACTCAGATGTTCCGTGTTTCCATTTGCTCATTCATTCATTAACATCTACTGTATGCTAGCCAGTGTCACAGTTGTGTGAGATGCATTGGTGGTTAATCAGATAAAGATCTTTGTCATCATGGAGTCTAAATTCTAAGACATGCAAGTAACAACAAGTAGATTATCTAGTTTGTCAGGCAATGAGTGGAAAACAAAACAGCATGGCGAGTCGGGGCGATGGTGGCAGAGGGGGAGGCTTCAGTGAGAAGGTGACATTTGACAAAACCTGAATGGTGAGGAAGAAGCCAGGCAGCCAGCCATGAGGAGAGCGTTCCAGGCGTTGGGAGCACCCACAGCAAGGACCCTCAGGCGGGGAGCGAGGGCTGCCAAAGCGTCGAGTGTGGCCAGGCTGAGGTGGTGCGTGGAGTGGGAGGAGAGAGTAGAGAGGTGGGAGTGAGGGGCAGGTCGTGACAGGGACTCGGGCCTTTGCTGTGTGGGCAGAATGGAAACTGGTTCTGGGTCTTGAGCAGAGGAGTGCATGGTCTGACTTCTACTTTGGGATCTAGCTGATGCTGCGTGGAGAATGGACCTTAGGGGGGCAAAGACACACAGTCCCTTGGTTGGGGGCCGAGAGTGGCCTGGCCCCAGTGCAGCAGCAACTTTCTGGATAGGGGAGCAGTTCAGGATGCCTCTGAGGTCTCCATCCTGAGTAAACTGGAGGAACAGTGTTGCCATCAACTTAGATGGCAAAGTTTTTATGATGAAGCATGCATTTGGGGCCAAGAGCAGTTCATTTTGGGGTATATTAGCTTTTTGAGATGTCTGCATAGACATTTAGTGGAATTGTCCAGTAGCAGCTGAATTTGCTAGACTGGAGTTGAGAAGAGAAGCTAGGGCTGAAGATATATACTGGAGCGTCTCCAGCATTCACAAAGCTGTGAAATTAGGTGAGAAGCCCAAGGGATGAGGGGAGACAGGAGGAGAACGGGACAGATGAACAAGTGTTGGGGCAGGAAGTTGGGGAGAAGAGGAACCCGCAACAGAAAGCAGGGGAGGCAGGGGGAGCTGAGTGAGGGGGTCCCAGAGCCAAGTGAGTCAAGTGGATCAGGGAGCGCAGGGGAGCAGCTGGGGAGATGCTGTTGGTGGGTCAGCTTAGAGGAGGACTGAGAGTTTCCATGGGGCTGTCCTGTATTGGAACATGTTCCAGAGAGAAATAGAGTAGGTGAATCAGAGATAGCGAGTGTGGACAGCTCTGTTGAGATGTACTACATGGGGGAGCAAAGAAATGGGGCAGTGGGGAAAGTGGTCCTGTGTCGTTCTTAATGGAAGAAATAACAGCGTTTATAAGCTGATGGGTGTGAGCAAATTGGTGATGGAAACAAGGCAGGGACTTGCTGGAGCAATATCTTCTGTTGGCAAGAGGGTATGGGAATAATGTGTAATTTGGAGGGCTAATTTTATGGTCACTGTGGTATGGATCATTCATTTCTGGCTGACGGCAGAGGGCAGGCAGGCCGGTGCATGTGGCAGTGGGAGCCCATGGAAGCGCTCCTCGACCTGAGTCCTTCTCTCAGTGGATAGGGAAGTAGGGTCACCGGCGGGGAGGGAATGTGGGGGGAGCTGATCGAGGCCCTAGAAGAGAGGAATGTGTCGCTTCCTTTTTTGTGTCTGGAGCCTTAAGTGTAGGTTGAGCGGCACTTTGCTCACACTGTTGGAGTGGGGAGATATGATGAAGGGTTTTAACGTTCCCTGCTGGAATTTTTGTCTTTTGGGTCACAGGGATGTGAACACCACCATCATGGAGCTCCTGATTATGGTGTATGCATGTAAGACCTCTTGTGCCAAAAGCATTATAGGCGTGATTCCCTACTTTCCGTACAGCAAGCAGTGCAAGATGAGAAAAAGAGGCTCTATTGTTTCTAAGTTGCTGGCTTCGATGATGTGCAAAGCAGGTGAGAATGGCAGATATTTGATGATTTACTGGGGGCCTGGGAATTCTGTTTTTGCCTTAGAAATTGTAAAGCATGGTCTTAACTAAATTAGACTGCTGGGCAGAGTAAAAATAGTGACACAGTTTTTAAAGGCAACTAGTTTATAATGAGAAAACAGCGCAGAGAATTCTCTCCTGTTCCCAACTCCCTAAAACAGAGGTGATGAGAATGACTTATTTTTCCTAAATTCTTTGTTTAAAAAGTTATATTGAAATGACAGGCTATAATCGTATTTAAGTTGTTTATAGAGAAGAAAAAGGCATTCAAAACCTACTACTCTAACACAGCAACTCTTTTTATTTTAGCCTCTTCCCTTTCACAGAACAGATAACATATTTTGCAAACCATATATGTTACTTTGTGTTGTCCATCCTGTGTCTCTCCCTTGTTTCTAAAATATCTTCAGAATGATAATGCAATACATGTGCATGTGTGTATCTGCTTGTAGAAGACACATATCACAGAGCACTTGCACAGAGGGAAAAGAATAATAGGTCCCCTATCCCTACACTTTAACAGACACTTAATATAGAATAAATTTTCCATGTAGCATTCCAAGGAAGGCAGAAACATAATTTGATAACCCTGAACCTCAGCAAGCTCAACAGCATTGAAAGGTTGGAAACTAACTGGTAGCTGGCTGAAAGGGGCAGGCTGGCTCCCTGAGCCGTCAGAAAGGCTCTGCCCTTCTAGCCTTGCCCCTGGGCTGGCCACCAGGCTCACTTTTCTGCTCTTTGGGCAAGCTTTGCTTTTTAGAATCTTTCCAGTTGAATTTTCCTTATACTTTTCTGCCGATCACTTCAAATATCTTTTAAAGAGTTGTGGGGGTGACCGTTCTTCATTTTCTCTAATTGCAGGCCTGGGCAGTGGTTATACTATCTTAAGACAGTGTCTGTCTCAGTATAGTTTGCCATACCTACTAAGGAAACTTCAAGGAGGTGTGATTCTGATAGAAATTTCAGAGACATATCTTCGTTGCTGTTATCTTTGGTACTTTAAGACTTCAAATAGATGTGAAAATCGTGTCTTTGTGTAAGAAAAACCACCCAGTCTTTCTCTTATGAGTAGGGAAACTTGGTTCTCTAACTCCTGTATGTCCCTTTGCTACTCACAGCACTTCACTTCTGACATTGCTGATCACAAAACATACAGGGGTTTTTGCTACAACTAGCAATCCTCCACGACTCCAGCTGGTTATTGTGTAATTTAACTCAATTCTGACACTGTCTACCTGAGATACCAACAGATCCCACAGATTAAGGGCTCAGTCCCACAGCACTGCCTTCCCCTTTGAGATGCCATTTACAAGTACAGGTTGTCACCTCTGCTTCTGATCAGTCAGCTGTAAATCTGAGTTCCCATGACCCCCTCCTTGGGTTGGATTAATTTGCTAAAGCAGCTCACAGGGGAAAATTTTTCCTTCCTTTTTTTTTTCTGATCTTTTTAAAATAATTTATTTTGGTATCATTAATCTACAATTACATGTGCAATATTATGGTTATTAAACTACCTATTTCCTTACTTTTTGCCAGTTTATTATAAGAGCATATGATAAAGGACACAGGTGAACATCCAAGATGGAAGAGATGTGTAGGGTGAGGTGTGTGGGAAGGGGCGTGGAGTTTCCATGGTCTCTCAGGGTATGCCACTTGCCCTGCACGACCATGTGTTCAATCATCTGGAAGCTCCCTGAAACCCATGCTATTGGGATTTTATGGAGGCTTCCTCACGTAAGCATGGTCAATTATTAAATCCATTTCCATCTCTTCCCCTTCTCTGGAGAATGAGAGGTAGGCTGAAAATTCCAAGCTTCTAATCATGGCTTCGTCCTTCTGGTGGCCAGCCCCCACCCAGGAGCCACCCAGAGTCACCTCATCGGCTCAAAAGATGCCCCTAGTGCTCTTGTAACTTAGGAATTTACAAGGGTTTTCAGGAGCTCTGTGTCAGAAGCCAGGGCAGAGACCAATGTGTGTATTTTCTATTTTCTCACATTGTACTAAAAATTTTGAGAAATAAAGATGCTGAGTTTTTTTTAATAAGAGAGTATTTTTTAAATAGTAATTTGTTAAGTTATATATAGTATCTTCTGTAGTCCTTGTTTCATACAATGCAACTGGTTATAAACTATATGTGTTTGTCTCCTTTACTTTCAAAGGTCTAACTCATCTTATTACTATGGATTTACACCAGAAGGAAATTCAGGGCTTCTTCAATATTCCTGTTGATAATTTAAGAGCATCTCCCTTCTTATTACAGTATATTCAAGAAGAGGTGAGCAAGCTCAAGCTTTTTTCTTTCTTTCTTTTTTTGTATATTTAAGTAATTTATTTCTTTGTGAGTTTTAGTAATTTGCATCTTACAACGAATTGGTTCTTTTTATGTAAGTTGTCAACTATGGCCACAGAATTTTTTTGTAGCGTACTTTCATCCTTTAATTTCTGTAGGGTCCATAGTGATATTCTTCTGTCTTTCATTTCAGATACGGATAATGACTTTTCCCTCTCTCATTACAAGTTTTTTATTATGGATCTTTTCAAAGAATTAACTTGGGTTTATATTTTCTACTGTTTTTATGTTTCCTACTTCATTGATTTCTGTTCTTTATTATTTCTTACTTTCTTTGTTTTTTTTTTCTTTTTCTAGTTTCCTTAAGGTAGAATCTTAGATTATTGGTTTGAGACCTTTACTTTTTTCCAATATAAGCAGTTTAGTGTTATAAATTCTTCTCTAGAGACTGCTTTGGCTGCATCTGAAGAATTTTGATATTTTTATTCAGTTCAAAATATTTTCTAGTTTTTTTATTTCCTCTTTTTTTAAATTATTATTTTTATTAAGGTATTATTGATATACACTCTTATGAAGGTTTCCCATGAAAAAAACAATGTGATTATTACATTTACCCATATTATCAAGTCCCCACCCATACCACAATGCAGTCACTGTCCATCAGTGTAGTAAGATGCCACAGATTCACTATTTGCCTTCTCTGTGCTACACTGTTTTCCCCGTGATCCCCCACACCATGTGTACTAAACATAATACCCCTCAATCCCCTTCTCCCACCCTCGCCACCCACCCTCCCACACCCCTCACCTTTGGTAACCACTAGTGCCTTCTTGGAGTCTCTGAGTCTGCTGCTATTTTATTCCTTCAGTTTTGCTTCGTTGTTATACTCCACAAATGAGGGAAATCATTTGGCACTTGTCTTTCTCCGCCTGGCTTATTTCACTGAGCATAATATCCTCCAGCTCCATCCATGTTGTTGCAAATGGTAGAATTTGTTTCTTTCTTATGGCTGAATAGTATTCCACTATGTATATGTACCACTTCTTTATCCATTCATCTACTGATGGACACTTAGGTTGCCTCCATATCCTGGCTATTGTAAAAAGTGCTGTGATAAACATAGGGGTACATATGTCTTTTTGAATCTGAGAGGTTGTATGCTTTGGGTAAATTCCAAGGAGTGGGATTCCCGGGTCAAATGGTATTTGTATTTTTAGTTTTTTGAGGAACCTCCATATTGCTTTCCACAGTGGTTGAACTAGCTTGCATTCCCACCAGCGATGTAGGAGGGTTCCCCTTTCTCCACATCCTCGCCAACATTTGTTGTTTGTCTTTTGGATGGTGGCCATCCTAACTGGTGTGAGGTGATATCTCATTGTGGTTTTAATTTTCATTTCCCTGATGATTAGTGATGTGGAGCATCTTTTCATGTGTCTGTTGGCCATCTGAATTTCTTCTTTGGAGAAGTGTCTCTTCATATCTGCCCATTTTTTAATTGGGTTATTTGCTTTTTCGGTGTTGAGGTGTGTGAGTTCTTTATGTATTTTGGCTGTTAACCCCTTGTCAGATATGTCATTTACAAATATATTCTCCCATACTGTAAGATGCCTTTTTGTTCCATTGATGGTGTCCTTTGCTGCACAGAAACTTTTTAGTTTGATGTAGTCCCATGAGTTCATTTTTGCTTTTGTTTCCCTTGCTAGAGGAGATGTGTTCAGGAAGAAGTTGATCATGCTTATATTCAGGAGATTTTTGCCTATGTTGTCTTCTAAGAGTTTTATGGTTTCAAGACTTACATTTAGGTCCTTGATCCATTTTGAGTTTACTTTTGTATATGGGATTAAGCAATAATCCAGTTTCATTTCTTGCATGTAGCTGTCCAGTTTTGCCAACAGCAGCTGTTGAAGAGGCTGTCATTTCCCCATTGTTATGTCCATGGCTCCTTTATCATATATTAATTGACCATACATGGTTGGGTTTATATCAGGGCTCTCTAGTCTGTTCCACTGGTCTATGGGTCTGTTCTTGTGCCATTACCAAATTGTCTTGATTACTGTGGCTTTGTAGTAAAGCTTGAAGTTGGGGAGCATAATCTCTCCAGCTTTATTCTTCCTTCTCAGGATTGCTTTGGCTATTTGGGGTCTTTTGTGGTTCCATATGAATTTTAGAATGATTTTCTCTAGTTCGTTTAAGAATGCTGTTGATATTTTGATAGGAATTGCATTGAATCTGTAGATTGCTTTAGGCAGGATGGCCATTTTGACCATATTAATTCTTCCTATCCATGAGCACAGGATGTGTTTCCATTTATTGGTATCCTCTTTAATTTCTCTCATGAGTGTCTTGTAGTTTTCAGAGTATAGGTCCTTCATGTCCTTGGTTAGGTTTATTCCTAGGTATTTTATTCTTTTTGATGCAAGTGTGAATGGAATTGTTTCCCTTATTTCACTCTCTGCTAGTTCATTGTTAGTGTATAGGAATGCCAGATTTCTGCATATTAATTTTGTATCCCGCAACTTTCCTGAATCCAGATATTAGATCTAGTAGTTTTGGAGTGGATTCTTTAGGGTTTTTTATGTACAATAATATGTCATCTGCAAACAGGGACAGTTTCACTTCTTCCTTGCCAATCTGGATGCCTTTTATTTCTTTGTGTTGTCTGATTGCCGTGGCTAGGACCTCCAGTACTATACTGAATAGAAGTGGCATCCTTGTCTTATTCCCAATCTTAAAGGGAAAGCTTTCAGCTTCTTGCTGTTAGGTGTAATGTTGGCTGTGGGTTTGTCATATATGGCCTTTATTATGTTGAGGTACTTGCCCTCTATA
This sequence comes from Smutsia gigantea, assembly GCA_032199065.1. Lineage (NCBI taxonomy): Eukaryota > Metazoa > Chordata > Mammalia > Pholidota > Manidae > Smutsia > Smutsia gigantea. The sequence goes on from JAVSCE010006230.1 coordinate 12,901, forward strand.
CCCATTTTGTTGAGAGTTTTTATCATGAATGGGTGTTGAATTTTGTCAAATGCTTTTTCAGCATCTATGGAGATGGTCATGTGGTTTTTGTCCTTCTTTTTGTTGATGTGGTGGATGATGTTGATGGATTTTCGAATGTAGTAGCATCCTTGCACCCCTGGAATAAATCCTGTTTTATCCTGACGGTGATCTTTTTGATGTATTTTTGAATTTGGTTTGCTAATATTTGTTGAGTATTTTTGCATCTCTGTTCATCAGGAATATTGGTCTGTGATTTTCTTTTTTTGTGGTCTCTTTGCCTTGTTTTGGTATTACAGTGATGACCTCATAGAATGAGTTTGGAAGTATTCCCTCTTCTTCTATTCTTTGGAAAACTTTAAGGAGGATGGGTATTAGGTCTTCACTAAATGTTTGATAAAATTCAGTGGTGAAGCCATCTGGTCAAGGCATTTTGTGCTTAGGTAGGTTTTTTGATTACCAGTTCAATTTCATTGCTGGTAGTTGGTCTGTTCAGATTTTCTGTTTTCTTTCTGGGTCAGCCTTGGATGGTTGTATTTTTCTAGAAAGTTGTTCATTTCTTCTAGGTTATCCACTTTGTTAGCATATAATTTTTCATAGTATTCTCTAATAATTCTTTGTATTTCTGTGATGTCTGTAGTGATTTTTCCTTTCTCATTTCTGATCCCATTAATGTGAGTAGAGTGTCTTCTTTTCTTGATAAGTCTGGCTAGGAGTTTATCTATTTTGTTTATTTTCTCAAAGAACCAGCTCTTGCTTTCATTGATTCTTTCTATTGTTTTATTCTCGATTTTATTTGTTTCTGCTGTAATCTTTATTATGTCCCTCCTTCTACTGACTTTAGGCCTCATTTGTTTTTCTTTTTCTCGTTTATTAATTGTGAGTTTAGAGTGTTCATATGGGATTGTTCTTCTTTCCTGAGGTAGGCCTGTATTGCAATATACTTTCCTCTTAACAAGGCCTTTGCTGCATCCCACAGATTTTACGGTGTTGAATTATTGTTGTCATTTGTCTCCATATATTGCTTGATCTCTGTTTTTATTTGGTCATTGATCCATTGGTTATTTAGGAGCAAGCCTCCATGTATTTGTGGGATTTTTCATTTTCTTTGTGTTATTTGTTTCTAGTTTCATACCTTTGTGGTCTGAGAAACTGGTTGGTACAATTTCAATCTTTGAATTTACCGAGGCTCTTTTTGTAGCCTAGTATATGATCTATTGTTGAAAATGTTCCATGTAGACTTGAGAAGAATGTGTATTCTGTTGCTTTTGGGTTTAGAGTTCTGTAGATGTCTGTTAGGTCCATTTGTTCTACTGTGTTGTTCAGTGCCTCTGTCTCCTTACTTAGTTTCTGTCTGATTGATCTGTCCTTTGGAGTGAGTGGAGTGCAGAAGTCTCCTAGAATGAATGCATTGCATTCTATTTCTCCTTTTAATTCTGTTAGTATTTGTTTCACATACGTAGGTGCTCCTGTGTTGGGCACATAGATATTTATAATGGTTATATGTTCTTGTTGGATTGACCCTTTTATCATTATGTAATGCCCTTCTTTGTCTCTGTGACTTTCTTTGTTTTGAAGTCTATTTTTTCTGATACAAGTACTGCCACTCCTGCTTTTTTCTCCCTATTAATTGCATGAAATATGTTTTCCATCCCTTCACTTTTAGTCTGTGTATGTCTCTGGGTTTAAAGTGAGTCTGTTGTAGGCAGCATATAGATGGGTGTCATTTTTTTATCCATTCAGTGATTGTATATCTTTTGATTGGTGCATTCAGTCTATTTACATTCAGGGTGATTATCAATAGGTATGTACTTATTGGCATTACAGGCTTTAGATTTGTAATTACTAAAGGTTCAAGGTTAACTTCCTTACTATCTAAGAGTCTAACTTAACTCACTTAATATGTTATTACAAACACAATCTAAAGGTTCATTTTTTTTTCTTCCTCCTTTTTCTTCCTCCTCTATTCTTTATATATTAGGTATCATATTCTGTACTCTTTGTCTATCCCTTGATTGACTTTGGGGATAGTTAATTTAATTTTGCATTTGCTTAGTAATTAGCTGTTCTACTTTCTTTACTGTGGTTTTATACCTCTGGTGACAGGTATTAAACCTTAGGAACACTTCCATCTATAGCAGTCCCTCCAAAATACACTGTAGAGATGGTTTGTGGGAGGTAAATTCTCTCAGCTTTTGCTTATCTGGAAATTGCTTAATCCCTCCTTCAAATTTAAATGATAATCTTGCCTGATAAAGTATTCTTGGTTCGAAGCCCTTCTGCTTCATTGCATTAAATACCTCTTGCCACTTCCTTCTGGCCTGTAAAGTTTCTGTTGAGAAGTCTTATGATAGCCTGATGGGCTTTCCTTTGTATGTGATCTTATTTCTCTCTGGCTGCTTTTAATAGTCTGTCCTTATCCTTGATCTTTGCCATTTTAATTACTATATGTCTTGGTGGTGTCTTTCTTAGGTCCCTTGTGTTGGGCGATCTGTGCACCTCCATGGCCTGAGAGACTATCTCCTTCCCCAGTTTGGGGAAGTTTTCAGCAATTATCTCCTCACAGACACTTTCTATGCCTTTTTCTCTCTCTTCTTCTTCTGGTACCTTTATAGTATGAATATTGTTCTGTTTGGATTCGTCACAGAGTTCCCTTAATATTCTTTCTTTCTTAGCAATCCTTTTTTTCTCTGTGCCTCCCTCAGCTTCTTTGTATACGTCTTCTCTTGTTTCTGTTTTATTTATCATGTCATCCACCATATCCAATCTGCTTTTAGTACCCTCCATTGTGCCCTTCAATGATTGGATCTCTGACCAGAATTCATTCCTGAGTTCTTGAATATCTTTCCATACCTCCATGAGTATGTTAATGATTTTTATTTTGAACTCCCTTTCACTAAGAGTCATGAGGTCGATGTCATTTAAATCTCACGAGTGGTATTAATAATTTTACTCTGGATCAGACAGATTCTTTTGGCATTTCATATTTGCATATGGCGCCCTCTAGAGCCCAGAAGCTCTACTCCCTGGTGCTGCTCAGCCCTGAAGCAATGTCGGGAGTTGCAGGGGAGTGGTATTGGTGCCTGGGTGGCGGAAAGAGGTGTTTCCTGCTACCCGGCTGCTATGCCTGTCTCCACTGCGTGAACCAGTGCGCTGACCCCACAGGGATAAGCCTCTATGCTTTGCGTTTGTAGTTTCTGTAGACAGATCTTCGCTCTGGCTGGCCTAACACCAGGGTAGGGTTTGCCGGTTTGTGAGCCAGGTGGGGCTGGCCAGAAGAAAGGCGCAGTAGGCTGCATGTCACGGAGGGGGTCCTTGGTGCTGTGTAGCCAGCCAGGTAGATGGAGCACCTGAAGATCGTCTAAGGAGGAAGATTTCTTTTTTCCTCCTTAAATATGAGAGTCTATATGGCAAAGCTCCCAATCTGCTGGGCAGAGTGCACCCGGACAGTTTTGTCTACCTGTCCTTTCTCCTGAGCAATAAGCTCTGTGCAATCCTTGCCCCTTTAGCAGCCCTCTTGCTAAGGGCTTCCTTGTTAGGAAGTCTCCCAGACTGCCCACCTTTCTTTTGTCCCAGAGCAGCCGGATATGGATCCATGCTTTCCCCAAGCGGCTGGAATCTCAGTCTCTCCAGGAATTCTGCCTGTCTTAGCTTTCCAACCCTGTAATCATGAGAGTATTTTGCAGGCACCATGAAATGTAGGTTTGTGCTCCCAGAACAGATCTCCAGAGTTAGGTATTCAGCAACCCCAGGCCTCCACTCCCTCCCTGCTTCTGTTTTTCTTCTTTCTGCTGGTGAGCTGGGGTGGGGGAAGCGGTTTGGTCCCACCAGGCCACAGCTTTGGTACGTTACCCTGTTCTGTGAGGTCTGCTCTTTTCTCCAGGTGTATGCAGTCTGGCACAGTTCTCTTTCCTGTTGCTCTTTCAGGATTAGTTGTATTAATTATATTTTCGTATTATATGCTGTTTTAGGAGGAAGCCTGTGTCTCACCTCTCACGCCGCCATCTTTAATCCCCTAAAAATTCTTAATCTGTGATTTATTTCTTTTGCTAAGCTCTTAAAATTGCTTTTTCTTCTTTGGGCCTCATGTGTCTAGAATTGATCGAGTGATTGTGCTGGCCCTCTTTTATGTATCCATCCACCGTCTCTCTGTCCACCCGTCTGTAGTAGTCAGCATCTGTGATCCTACCACTCAACAGGAAAACTGGAATCATCATAGTAACTTCCATATACTCATGTGGTCCTTCTTGGTCCGGTTCCCCTGCCTTCTTCCACTTGAGAGAACCAGCATCCTGGATTTTGTTTCATTTTTCTCTCAATTTCTTTTTTGTATAGCTTCATCTCATATTATATATAAAATTGGAAGACAAAAGGGCACCAAAAATATGTACATATTTTTTTGATGTATTATTTATGTATTTATTTATTTTTTAATATAATTTATTTTATTATCATCAATCTACAATTACATGTGCAACATTACGGTTATTAAACTACCCCTTCATCAGGTCCCCCCCACCAACCCCATTACAGTCACTGTCCATCAGCGTAGTGAGATGCTATAGAATCACTACTTGTCTTCTCTGAGTTGTACTGCTCTCCCCGTGCCCCCTCAACATTACATCTGCTAATCGTAATGCCCCTTTTTCCCTCTTATCCCTCCCTTCCCGCACATTTTCCCCAGTCCCTTTCCCTTTGGTAACTATTAGTCCGTTCTTGGGTTCTGTGAGTCTGCTGCTTTTTTGTTCCTTCAGTATTTTTTCTTTGTTCTTATACTCCACATATGAGTGAAATCATTTGATACTTGTCTTTTTCGGCTTGGCTTATTT